>PVJS01018897.1:0-34326 GCA_004027185.1 Glis glis | reverse complement strand
GGCGTGGTGGCACACGCTTGTAATCCCAGTACTTGGGAGGCTGAGACCGGAGGATCTGGGTTCGCGGCCAGCCTCAGCTACTTAGTGAGGCCCTCCGCAACTTAGTGAGACCCGCTTTCAAAATAAAGACTAAAAAGTAGGGCTGGGGGTGTAGCTTGGAGGTAGAGCACCCCTGGGTTCAATCCCCGGTACCGAAAAAAAAAAAGAGTCATTTCCCAAAAGAGGCCTTAAAATGAGTGACTAACATAGGTTCTGCTAGAATTAAATTTACTGTGCCCAATTCCACTGGCAGCTCTGAAATGCAAAACTATGCCCCAAAAGACATTGTCAATGCCACAGTGTCTGCTTACAAAAGGAAACGCCAGCATCCCCTAGTTATTGATCTTCCAGGTAGTTGTCTGACTAAAGTGAGCACTCGTTGGAACTATTATAACAAGGGGTGAATGGGCTACCCTCCTCTTACCGCATGCAGTTTTCGCAGAAAGCTGAAAACCTTTATCCCTGAGGTGGGACTAATGTGGGAATGCAATATGGAAGAAGACCAGTGAAGGAGCTATTTTGGGGATGACGATGCTTTTAGACACATAAACACGCCATGAGTAGCCTTTCAGCTTTGCATGTCTAAAAAAGCCCATTGTGGGTACCTGTGTGAGGGCAATGAGAATATCAGCTTTGCCCTACACTCCACGAGAAGAGTGACTATGCTGAGCATGCCCTGAACAGATATGATCACTAATACAGAGCCAAAGAGATTCTAGTGCTCACTCCTGTGCCTAGAAGTCTCAGCCGTGGACAATATTTCTTCCTAAAGTAAAAAACCACAGACTAGTGAACAGGAACATTGGCTCCATACACCACACCTGTAAGGAAACGTCCATTGCCAAGTGGGTTATTTTTCCCTTGTTTGCTGGAAATGTGCTCCAGGATTAGAGACAGAGGGGACATAACACTGAGTGGTAGGATTCATTTCTACTATGTTTGGGGTGGGGGGTAATTGTTAACTAAATGGACACCCTTTCAAAGCACAAGGAACACTACAGGTACTTGTTGCAGAAAAGAAGAACAGGTAAACATATGATGCCACTCAAACTTTGGGGGATCAGGTAGGAAGGCTTGTCAGGATTTTGTAACATTGTACTAAGATATGCAAGAAAGATGGAGAAATTTGCCTAGGATTCCTATGAGTGGAGGAGATCCAAATTCAGGGTGTAAACAGGTTCAGGGATTGATACTTTCTTCTTATCCCTGTGTTTCACTTTAAATTCAGAAGTAGTCCCGCAATCCAACTGTTCATGATCCATGCCACAAAAGCAAACCCAAACAGAAAAAATAACCATGGGGCTGCAAACCAGAAGCCATGAATTCTCCTCTTGTGCCACCCAATTCTGTGATCTCCAGAAAAGTTCATCTCTCTGAGCTTTAGTTTTCTCATTTGAGAGTAAGGATAAGCTAACACTTACTAAAAACTGACTTTGTAGCTGGGCGTGGTGGCAAGCGCCTGTAATCCCAGTACTTGGGAGGCTGAGACAGGAGGATCACAGGTTGGCAGCCAGCCTCAGCTACTTAGTGAGACCTCCACAACTTAGTGAGATCCTGTTTCAAAATAAAAAATAGGGCTGGGGGTGTAGTTCAGAGGTAGAATGCCCCTGCATTCAATCCCCAATACCACAAAATACCACAAAAAAAAAAAGAAAGAAAGAAAACTGACTCTGTGCTGGACCCCAAGCTAAGTGCTTTGCAAACTTTCTGATTTAATCCTCAGAACAACAGTCTGATATTGACAGTACTTTATAGATAAGCACAATTACTGATGCTCAGAGAGTTTCCACATCTCTCTCTAGAGCAAGCAGTAGAAGTAAAGTCAACCAAGCTCGTTTGACTCCAGAAACCACACTCTGAACTACTGTGTTCTAGTACCCCAGATCTCTCAACCTTTTTTTTTTCCTTCCAGAGTTAAAGTTTTATGATTCTAAATAAATTTTACTATTAAGTGGCTCTGTTGTTCAGGAGGGGGAGGAATCTATAGTACAGGTATTAATCTTTTTTATATGCCTGTATGCTGCTCTGGTACCAAGTGTTTAACTGATGTGAATGTAGTTAATCCTGCAAAAGATACACAGGACCAATGTTGTGGTGGAAATGGGTGCTGGACCATCAAAATTTTTCATTTTTTTAATGTATGATAGAGTTGTTTCTAGGAAGACACTGCCAGATGGAGAATATATTTTCCAGCACATCTTAATCCCACCCCTGCAACTAGGTATGGCCAAGGGGTGTGTTCTCATGGAATGTGACCAGTAGCAATGGGTCATTCCTGCCCAGGGCAGGTGAGATAATGTGCTCATTTAGCATCTTGCCTTTCTCCTTTGGGAGTTGAATGAACAGGACTCTCAGGTCCTAGAACCAGGCACAGCTACAGGTGGAAAAGACTGTGGATCCTCAGTCTTTGAAAGAGACGGACAGAAACGAAGATCCCTAATGAGAAATACCCATATCAGACTATGATAAATGAGAAATAAGCTTCTAATGTGTTAAGCTACTGAAAACTTGAGGGTTAACTATGATAACAACTAGCACTGTCCTAATTATTATAGGTACCATGGTCTTTATTTATTAATTAAGAGAAATAAAGCTTGGTCAGGATAAATAACCCATCCAAAATCTGACACTATTTTAAAAGTGGTATTCCAGGTTGGGGGAAGTAGTACTAGGACAAGGGTTAATAGCTTCTGCAAGCAGTACAACTAGTTCACATGAAGTAAGAAGTGTGGAAAAAATAGAGAAATATTTTTAAGCTGAAGAAGAGAGCAACAGAGGGTTTAAGCTAAAAAAGTGTGGAGATCCCATACACAGTATTTGGACATGGTACCATTTCTTTTGCTGATGAATATTTACACTCTCTATCAACCCACAATGTTTAAAAAGTACACAGAACACACACACACACACACACACACATCACAGATGTTTACCTCCTGCCACAACAAACTGCAACCCAAATTATTTATATTAAAGGGCTTAAATGCCGGGTGTGGTGGCACATGCTTGTAATCCTAGTACTTGGGAAGTGGAGACCAGAGGATCCGGGTTCACCGCCAGCCTCAGCTACTTAATGAGGCCCTCCACAACTTTGTGAGACCCGGTTTCAAAATAAAGTATAGAAAAATAGGGCCGGGGGTGTAGCTTGGAGGTAGAACGCCCCTGGGTTCAATCCCCAGTACCGCAAAAAAAATAAATAAATAAATAAAGGGCTTAAATAAATTGCTTTCAGAACCCTGGATGGTATCTAAGTATGTTACATGAGCTTTTGCAAAAGCAGTAAAATTGTTGCAAGAAAGCATCTCACCGTCAGGCACTGCAGAAAACTCCAAGTGAGGAGTGGGTGATGGGCAGTAATGACTGCGTCTTTGGCTCCTTGTCTTAGTTTGAACAACCACCAACCCTGTGAAGGTTGTTCTGGAGTCAAAGGCAGGGGAGGAAGCTACAGAACCTGCTGCTGAGCAAGAGTGTGAGGACTAGAGCAATGATCTTGACCTCATTCTTTGAATTTTTCCTAAAGATAGAATATTTCTACCTGAGAAGAGTCTGGAACTTTCCCAGGGTCTCATCAGGATGATCAGTGCACTGGGCTAGCTAGGCAACCCTAAGCCACCATGTATTCTGGAGACTGAAATCTCTCTCACATTATAGATACTACAAAAGACAAAGGGCTGTGAGAGCATTGTGTCTAGCAGGAAAAATGAAGAGAATAGGCTTATAATAAAGGGGACACAAGAAGTTGTGTCTAACCATAAATTATATATTTAAACCTCCTTAGATGAAGTCATATGGATTAAAGGGGATAAGACCTGATATTGCATTCATAGCTCTGTAGGAATTTCAAGCAACTATTTTAAGAGAATTAAATTAGTAGCTACTGTGGCAATTAAAACATATATATGGGTTAACGTAGAAAATCCAGGAAGTAAAAAGATGTCTATTTTTTATAAAAGGTGAAAAATACTAGTGTTCTTTCTCACAAGACTGTATGTTTGTAAGAAAGCTGATATACCATGTTAGATGACTAAGAATCTCATATCAGAATTTCCCAGAAAAAATTCTAAAATGTTGCTGGATCCGGCAAAAAAAATACCTAAGGAGAAAAAAATATTACCCATAGGCATGTTCAATTCAAAGGCTTATTTACCAAACAGTAAATATGGTAAAGTTTGTACGGCAAAAAAGTATACAAACAGAAAAAAAACTTCAGATCTGTTTTGGTTCAAAAAGGAACAAGGTGCCAAAAAAGGCTAAATTGGGGCCTCAACTCCTGTGTCTCTCAGGACATCAGAGTTGGTTCCTACGACTCTGTGTACATCCAACATTGCCCGCAGGACTTCAAGATCCATAGCCTGGTGTAGATCATGACATTGCTGGCTGGGAGGGAACTGTCAACAGTCACCCCCAACCTTGCTGAAAGATGGGGATAAATGTGTACGGTCGAGTCCTCAACAATGAGGTTGTTCTTCTCATCGGCCCAGGTTATAATGAGCCTGTTTCAATTTACACAAATGTCCTTGTTCATTCAGTGTCAGGTGCTCCTCATGTCCTAAGATAACTAGCTTTTAAGATGGTTGGTCATGAACTCTTACTTAAGAGTGAGTTAAGAAATAAATGCGATGAGCTTACAATGAACTCATTAACACAAAAATATGGAACGGAAAAAGAATATCGGAGAATACTGCACATACTTAGGAAATTTTAAAAATCGCGTGTTAAGAGTGGGTTTGAGGGCCGGGCGTGGTGGCCCACACTTGTAATCCCAGTACTTTGGGAGGCAGAGACCGGAGGATCCGGGTTCATGGCCAGCCTCAGCTCTCTTGCTCTCTCTCTCTCTCTCTCTCTTTCCCTGTCTCTCTCTCTCTTTCTCTCTCTACCTAGTGAGGCCCTCTACAACTTCGTGAGACCCGGTTTCAAAATAAAGTATAAAAAAATAGGGCCGGTGGTGTAGCGCGGAGGTAGAACACCTCTGGTTCAATCCCCAGTACCACACACAAAAAAAAGAGTGGGTTTGAGGGTCACAACGGGGGAGGAGTTGAAGGTAGCAAAAGGTCCCTAAATCTCTTTTTTAAAGTTCCATCAAAGTGCTCAAAATTCAAAAGTAAAAGATTAAATTTTCTACATTATAAAGATTTAGAGGACTTAAGCATTTGATTTAAGGTAAGATACACTGGGAGGAATGAAATCTTGTTCCATTAGCCAAGACTGATGGCTATGTATGAGCAGAAGCTGGGTGAGTAGAACTCAGGTGAGGCACTCTGGGATAGGAGAGGTATGCTAATAGACCCCAAAGACCACCCTAGGATATCACATATACCATCTGCACCCTTCTGGTTAATAGTGATCAATGGTTCCCATGCAGGGTACCCTAGGGCTCTTGATTACCTTAAAAGTCAGTAGGAAGAATTGTAAAATACTCTTGGTTGCTCTTCCATTTGGTCTGGTGAGCACTTTAGCAGACACTGGGGAGAAAGTTCTTTCATAGGGGCTTTAATTTTTTACCCTAGTTACAAATTTCATAAGAATTTATAGTCAATCTCTCCTGGGTAGTGGAACATCAGTGATACTTAAACATCACTATACCTCAGAGTCGCCTGGGGAGTTTGAAAGTTATACAGATGCCAGGGCCTTACCCCAAGATTGAACTTCAATTGGTTTGGAGATGGGGCCCAGGTACTGGTAAATATGCCTCCTCAGTTGATTCTACTGTGCAGGTGAATTTGAGAACCACTGACACCCACAGGATTCATGAATCTCCTCTATTATATCCTTGTTTTCTTTTTCAAAACAACTATAATTTTAACATTTTTACTTAAAATGTGCAGAAATCTATCTCTCGAATCACTGATGGATTATTAGTCTTTGTTTTTTTTTAACTTTGCCCTTCCCCAGCTCAAATGAGTGGATGGTAAGTCAAATCCCCTTCCCACAGGTCAGCCCTCAGCATCAGCAAGCCTATGCAAACACAGCACAAGATCCAAAACACTGCAGAGACTGAGCATCCTTTATCCATAATGTTTAGGACAAGAGTATTTCATATTTGGGATTTTTAAACTTTTGGAATATTTGTATATACCTTACCGGTAGAGAATTTCTAATCTGAAAATCTCATTGAGGCTCAAAAAGTTTTGGATTTTGAAACATTTCATATTTTAAATTTTGGGGTCAATGATATTTAATCTACTATAACAGTATCACTTATTAAGGTTAATTGCCCATGATATTGTTGTGATGGTTATCATCATGACTATTAGGGAGCACAGAAAAATAACTGTTAATTGGAAAATGACCACAGCAATTTTGCCCAGACAAATGTCAAGAACACACTAATTCTTAATGCTATACAGTAAATGCTAGGTATTGATAATATGGAAAAAAGTTAAAATGCTTTTGTGTTTCAACCACTTACCACTCCCTACAGTGCCATATAGACAAGTAACTGATGTACGACAAGTGTCACAAGTATGTTTAGGTGAGGCTTGACAAAAAATGCCCGTCATTCATATTTATAACAATAGTCTGCCAGGTGTGGTGGTGCACATCTGTAATCCTAGAACTGAGATAGCAGGATCGCAGGTCAAAGGCCAGCCTCAGCAACTTAGTGAGACCCTCAGCAACTTAGTGAGACTCTGTTTCAAAATAAAAAATTTAAAAAAGGGCTGAGGGTATAGCTCAGTGATAGAACAATCCCTGAGTTCAATCCCTAGGAAGGAGGGAGGGAGGGAGGGATGAGGAAGGAAGGAAGGAAGGAAGGAAGGAAGGAAGTAAGTTAGGAAGGAAGGAAGGAAGGAAGGAAGGAAGGAAGGAAGGAAGGGGTGAGCAAGCCTTCTGGAAACTTTCCTTTGATATTCAAAAACTCCACCACAAAAATTTTTTTAAGTATTCCCTAATACCTTTTCTTAGAAAAAGATTTTATGAGAAAGTGTAAAGCTTAGTTTTTATAGAAGCAGCAAAGGAAAAAATGTAAGCTGGAAACCAAGTAACTTCTGGGAATATATTTCCCCCTCTCTATATATACCCCTGGTTAACCTTAACCTCTCTCTGACTCGGCTTATCTCCCCATGAAGCCATGGAACTTCACTGTGCTTTAAGAGATATCTATTAGGATTAACACAATGTGCTTTCAGGCTCAGTATCATGCCTGGACTCCTGAGAACTCTTCATAAAGAATTATTTATCCTATAGATTGTGTTGCATTGAATTATAATGAGTTAAGCCAAATCTGTCTAAACTTTGAAATCATAATAAAAATTGTGATGGACCGGTGCCATGTTTGCTGCTTGCTGAAGTCCCTGCATGAAAGACTCTAGGTCCAAAATTATTATTTTAATATTTAATATTTAGGGTTGGCTGGGGAGGAGGTAACATGGCAATTCTCCTAGCCTCCAGAATCCTACAGCCAGCACCTTACTTTTTTTTTTTTTTTGCGGTACCGGGGATTGAACGCAGGGGCGTTCTACCTCCACGCTACACCCCCGGCCCTATTTTTTATACTTTATTTTGAAACCGGGTCTCACGAAGTTGTGGAGGGCCTCACTAGGTAGAGAGAGACAGGGAGAGAGAGAGACAGAGAGAGAGACAGGGAGAGAGAGAGAGAGAGAGACAGGGAGGGAGAGAGAGCGCTGAGGCTGGCCGCGAACCCAGATCCTCCGGTCTCCGCCTCCCAAAGTACTGGGATTACAAGGGTGCGCCACCACGCCCGGCAGCACCTTACTTTTATAGAAACTTTAAGCAAGGCATCATAAAAGTTAATCAAACACAGAAGCCAGCAAATCGTTATGGGACAAGATAAGGAAAAACAGCAAGGCAGTCATGAGACAAACTAAGAAGAACGAAGAGTTAAACATGAGTGGTAGATGGAGGGGACATCAAGGTTCACACCCTATCGATCCCATCAGGTGCCGGGGAATTTGTCCACTTGCGGACAAATCGCACTCAACTGGGCACTATCTACACAGTCGACTTGGTCCAAGATGTTAATCTCAGTGTGCGGCTCTAAGACGGTTCTCCCCCAAAAATGACAACGACACATCAGTATTTTGTTGCTGTTATTTAGGGAATGCTTGGAGAACTACCTAAATTTCCCACAGTCTTCTTCCCTGTTCATGGCAGGGTTGGTAAGTTAATATCTTATGAATTATCTATGTCTTATATTAGGCCAAATTTAATCATCATTGTCAAGATGAATTAGGAAATTCACCTGTAGCCACAAACTGTATTGCTTAATGGTATAAACAGAAGGAAACGAGCAGGCTCTGATAAGCCTGAATGTCAGAGGGCTGCCGGGTACCGCCATTATTTTGCAGAACTGAAAAGTCCTACCTTCAACTAAAGAAGTGAGGAGCGTGACGTTGGCTGCTTTCCGTCTCCCTGCTGGCAAGTTCAAGCCAAGCCTATCCAGTTTCTCTCTCAGGCAGCGGCCCCCGTTCTTAGATTTTGCTCTGTCCAAACACAAATAAAAGGTAGGTCTTAAAAGTTCTCATTCTGGACAAGATTTGACGGCCCTGGGGAATATTCCATCAGATGGAAGATATAAAGACCGGGGGTTGAAGGCGTGGTACCGGTACAGTTAGCAGCTTTATCTTACCTTCTCAGAATGCCTCCCAGGAGCGAGGCGTTGAGGCACTCGGGTGGTGAGAGCCGCCTCTTCACCTCAGCGATGGTCACCTTGTACTTGGAAGTAGAACTGAGAAGCGACAGACGGCCGGGAACGGAGCAGAACAAATCTGTGGGGTTGACCACGCAGGTGCCGCCTTGGAAGGAAAAAGTACGTAATATGTTAGTCAAAGCGAGAGACATAACTGTACGAGAGGCAGTTAGTATCGAGGGCCACTTGAGATGTGGAGATACATGACAGCGGTTGTACTTAAACATCACTACATCATTTCGGAGCCGCTCTGAAGGTGTCCTCCCAAATGCTCATCAGTGTTTTGTCTTTCCGGTTTCACACAGAAAATGGTTGGGAGGGCAGAGTTGTGATTTTAGAGGAAAATTGACAACTTAGGGGATATAGGCTGGTTCCGCAGTGTTAACTTTGACATCGTCACATCAAGAAATACTTCAATCGTATGAAAACCCCAGTTCCAATAGTTAACCCCATAAATGGTTGGCATTATGTTCATGGTTGCCTGCATACGTGCAACACACAAAAAAAAAATACATGGAATTTGGGGAGGAAAGCAGGACTTGCCTTGTTCAAAATGTTTGAGAGTTACCATCTTTTTTCCCTCACCCACCCACCAACTAAAGGCACCACAATTGCTCAATCCCTGCATACCACTAAAAACAGTTTACCATTGCTAGAAACTTCCAACCCTGACAGCCAATGACAAGTCAAATCCTTTAACCAAATGTCAGCTTTCAGTGTCAGCATACCTAGGCAAATGCAGCACGAAATCTAGAACATAGTAAACGTCACACTTCTTAAATGTTAGTTACCAATAATACTGCTGCCATTATTACTGATAGGGTGCAAAGCAAACTATTTTTTCTTGTTGTGATTATAATTATATTTAATAGTGGGATTTGTTGTCACATATTTGTAGATGCACATAACAAAATTTGGTCAATTTCATTCTCTAGTACTTCCCTTTTCCCTCTCCTCCTCCCTTCCTCCCAGTCCCCTTCCTCTTATCTACTGGTCTCCCTCTTATTTTCATGAGATCCCCCCTTCTTATCCTTTTTTCTCTGTAGCTTCTCCATATGAGAGAAAACATATGACCCTTGATTTCTGGGTCTGGCTAAAAATAAGTATTAGTAAGTAGCAAAATCATCAAAGCAATTTTGACATGGCTTGAGTTGCTACAAGGGAAGCTTTCTGTTGCTAATGTCCAGAAAGCCCCTTGGGTGTCACCTTCCTTCAGAAACAGCACAGCATATTCCCAAATTTCAGGCATCCACCACGGACAGAAGTAGAAGTTTCCTGCTGGCCAATTCCTCATTCACTGCAAACATCTTGAGCCAACATCCGCCCTGCTAGCATGGTAGTTACATGGCCTAGGGATGCAAGGCTGCCGTGCCATGCATCGAGCCATGGGAGAGCAGAGTGTTTAAGGTTCAGTGGCAAATCCAGATTCAAAGTTGCCTTTTCTGAGTATGTGTATGCTTTCTTTAGTTATGGACAATCTTGGTGTGTCTGTGTGTGTTTGTATGTGTGCATGCACACGTGTGCGGTAGTGGGAATTGAAACCAAGGGCATTCTACCTCCGAGCTATAACCCCAGCCCACTTATTTATTTATTTATTCATTTATTTATTTAGAAACAGGGTCTCACTAAGTTGCTGAGGGCCTGAGGTTGACCTTGAACGTGCGATTCTCCTGTCTCAGCCTCCCAAGTAGTGGGATTACAGGTGTATGCCTCCATGCCTGACAGCTATGGACCATCTTAAGATTCATCTCCAGAAAAGGGTCATGTTCAAGGAGGGGAAAGAGAAAACAAAAAAAGTAGGTGAAGGAAGGCAAAGGGCAGAAAAGCATTGCCCAAAGTCTTTTGACTGAAAGTGTGGTTCTGGAAAGGCAGCCTTGTCATCCTGGGATGGAGTTTGTTAGATGTGTGGCATCTCAGACCCACCCCAGACTTTCTGAGTTAGAACCTGCATTTTGACAAGGCCCCTGGTGATGCATATACACATTACAGGCTGTGAAGCACCTTCCAGGTAGTCCCTCCCATCTGTCACTAAGCAGCACAGATGACTGTCGTCACCAACAGGTGTGCTTCCTGGTGCCTAACGAACCTGGGAGGACATTTACAAAGACAACTGGTCCCTGACTTGGGAGGAGAGAACATGCTAACCTTGCCCCACTTTTAAGCTGGTTCCACTCCTGTAATTTCTGGAACTTTTCCTGGTTGATTTATGGCCATCCAAGTTTCCTCTGAAAGTGCTAGAGACCAAAGTCTTTCTTCCTAAGCATTCTGAGGCTGGCTGTCCATGTCCTTGAATGCCACCCCCCCAAAAAAAGTGGAAGATAGAATGTCAGGGCAAACTCTCCAGGCTGGAAGTTGAGTCCTCTCTACTTGGTGAAATTCCCCATGCCAGTTGCTGGACACCTGTCCTCAGTTTGAAACCTCAGAGGTCATAGTCTCAACTGCCAAACTAAAATCCTTTTCTTGAAATCATATTTGTAGCTCATACCACAGAAAACTGCAAATTACCTTCTTCAGGAGATGGAAACACAAATTTGCCTGTGTTTCCCCACTTTTCATTCCTAAAGAGAGTTTTAAACCATGAAATAACAACAATAATAAAAATAAATTCCCAGCTTCCTGAGCCTGAGGCTACCCTTCACTTTAATTAATGCTTTAACCCTGTACCTATTGATACAAAATGCATCTTAAAATGAATGGGACTTCTCAGAACTTGAGATGAAGAGAAAATCAATAAATCTGGGTTTTAGTCATACTGTGAGACTCATGACCCTGATTACCTTAGGATTTAAGTCAGTCTAAAAAATATATTAAACAACACAAGTAAAAATCAGTATTTATATCCAAAATTCACATAGCTCTCTCCTGAAAATGCGCCTTTACCCCGGACACATGAATCATAAGCAAAATCACATTCTTATGTTAGCATTCTTCTTTTGCACACAGTATAATTGAATATTGGCTAGTATTCAATTGAATACTCAATTGAGAGGGAAAAAGGAATCTCACCCAATCAGTCCCAAGTTTATAATGAGTGAGAGAAGAGAGTGTTTGAGAATATACATATACGGTTTCCCTGGCTGCTAAGGAGGGGGAAAGGCACATTTTCAGACCTTTCCTATCGTTACTAATCTTCAGTGGGTTAGAGATTTAATTTAGGGAGATATAGGTGATTATATTTTTTGAAAAATAAGTTAAATCATGCCCTCCCTCATTAGAAAACTACCCCCTTTGGGCAAAGTGAACCCCATGAACTGAAAGCCAGCTACTCCCAGGGAAACCACTGGGTCCACTCTCTAGCTATGTGCTAACTCCCTGGACCTGACTCTTTCTCTCCTAAGTCCATGTTGGGTTTCTAGCTTATGCTCAAATAGGCATGTAGTAGGTAAGTTACACAGGCTGCATATTAAGAGTATGCTTTATGCACACACAAATTGCCTAAAGGATTTATTTTGTATTCAGGATTAGCCATCAACTCTAGAGTCTTTTATTTTTTATGTCACAGCATCTTTAAAGGGAATTTCTGTTGCTTTGATAGTTGGCATTGCTGCTGCAGCCTTGGGGAACTCTCTTGTTCTGGCTAAAGATTTGGCAGCTTGTAGAGTTTACAGCAACTTGGGGAACCTGGTAATCTTCCTTTTCGATGGCTTATTTTTTTTTAGGGAGGTAGAAAAAAGTCAACAGAAGCAGAGTTTTGCATTTGGAATGATAATCCCGAGGGGGTATTTCTTCTCCAAGGGGATGGCAGTGAGGAGACCTCAGATGAGGACAGTCTTGCAAGAGTAGACCTCACCAATCCATTTATAGTGGTCATCCCCAGCATAACTGGCAGAAGTTCATCATGGTGCCTATGTTGCTGATTTTCATTTTAGATTCAGCACCCTGCTTCCAGATGTCTTTGGTGCCACAGCCATAGTGCTCAGGCAAAACTTCCCCATAGTTCACTTTTTTCCCCTTCACAGTACACAACAGCAGTACTTCCATGAAGGTCACTATTTTTAAATTTGAAATTTGGAGACAAGACTTCTATTTCCAGTGATGCTGTGAACTCTTACGAGTAGCTATGGTAACGGTGTAAGAAATCAAGAATTATCTACTCAAGGTCACTTGTCTAGGACATGGCTTGTATAAAAGGGATAACTTGCAGGGCGTGGTGGCGCATGCTTGTAATCCCAGTACTTGGGAGGCTGAGACTGGATGATCCAGGCCCTCCACAACTTAGTGAGACCCTGTTTCAAAAATAAAGAATAGTACTTTGGGAGGTGGAGACAGGAGGATCTGGGTTCGCGGTCAGCCTCAGCTCTTTCACTGTCTCTCCCCGTCTCTCTCTCTCTCTCTCTCTCTCTCTCTCTCTCCTTAGTGAGGCCCTCCACAACTTCGTGAGACCCGGTTTCAAAATAAAGTATAAAAAATAGGACCGGCGGTGTAGCCCCGAGGTAGAATGCCCCTGCGTTCAATCCCTGGTACCGCAATAAATAAATAAATAAATAAATAAATAAGTAAAGAATAAAAAATAGGACTGGGGGTGTAGCTCAGAGGTAGAATGCCCCTGGGTTCAATTCCCAGTACTGCATATAATAATAATAAATAGTAATAATAATAATAAAAGGAATAACTTTGCCAAGGCAAAAAAATGAAGTTAGCCAAAGACTCGCTTGTCTACAAAACCAAGCACCAATTACATAGATGGGACCCTGCAGCTGTCCTATCTTTGTTAGGTCCTGAAAAAGACTGGGGCTGCCCTCTTTTTGGTGTAGTTGGGAACGTCTGTCCCTGGGTCTGCAGACACAGTGTAGGGTCTTGGGGGAAAGTACTGGGCTACAAGTAAGAGCTTGGCCAACTAGCCACCCATGCGACCTTGGAGAACAATTCTCTGCTTCTCTCTCCAGCTGGTGAGGAGGTATAAGGGGAATGGCACGCACACAGTGCTCAGCAACCTGGGTAAAGGATGCACAAGATAGCCATTGTGTGGCAAGCTGTGGAGCTAGATAAGAACCTACAGGCCTCTGACCGGCAACTGAACCCAATGCCGGGCTTGCTGCTTTTCCTCTTCCCATCCCAGGCAATTGGGGCCGAGGAAAAGCGGTGGCTGTCTCCTAGGAGTTGAAGCCCCCGCCCCCCCAAGCTGCTTCTGAGCCTTAAGCCGCCTCCGCCTCCTCCCTCCAAGAACACGCCCAGCTGTGGCTGGAGGCCCAGCGCTCTCCAGGTGCGATCAATACTTCCCGGCGGCTCCCGGCGCTGGGCCCGTGCGCAGCCTCTCCAAAGTCGCCCTACCGCCCCTCTCGTCGCCGCGTCGGTGTTGACATAATTAGACCAAATCTTGGGAGCAAAATAAATGTTCTGTTCGCCTTACAGCCAAACAGATGTTTACAATTCAAATGAAAGAAATACAAACGGCAGGGAATTTTTTTCCTCCCCGTCTTCATCTCCAGTGATCGCTCTTTTTTTTTTTTCCCTGACACATTAAAAATGTGTAAGCGATTACAAGAGTTTCCTGTCCCGGTTTGTTCTGCGGTGGCATTTCTGCGAGGTGCACGTGCGAGCTGGGTGGGGTAGGCTCTTTCCCGGCTGCGCCTGCGTTCCCTCTAGCTTTTCTCCCTTCTCAGCCGTCCCCAGGCGACCCCCGCCCCCACGGCAGCAGATATTAATTGTAATCAAACCGCAAAGGGGTAGGTACTTAATTGCCATAGAGTAGGACTTTGATGATGAGTCAGCTGCGAATTGTGCTCTGTTTGGGGGAGGGATACAGGATTACAGGTGTAACGGATTAACCGGAGGGCCGGGTGCAGACTCCGGGCAGAACAAAAGAGGCAGGTTTAGTGGTGGCGAGTCAGTAACGGTGTGTGGAGGAGGGATTAACCCCCATTTCCCTATGCACAGAGTGCTTTGGATTTTTTCCGAGCAGTAAAGAAAATCAGAGAGAAGGCAGTAGGTGATGGGAAAGCACGCGCGCGCGCACGCAGACACACACACACACACACACACACACACACATACACACACACACTTCAACAAACCACGCTGGTACATAATCTTAGACTTCATATACAAGAGCTTGCATTTCAAATTTGCAGATCCTCGTTTGGGGATTAAAGGGATAGGCGAGGTTCAAAGTATATTTCTTGCTCGATTTTCACCCACAAAGGATGAAACAGAGAGGTGAATTTTGGCGAGTTCCAGTGGAGAGAGATGCTGGGTAGTTGCTCTCCACTGGTTGGGGGGGGGTCTGACAAAGGAGGAGGAACCAGGCTTCCCACCCTCCTCCAATGGTTCCCCCTTCCAGGAGCTGCTGGAAGAGCCAGAGGTCCCCTCCAATGGGGATTCCTAGGTGCAAGGTCCCCTGAACCCCTAGGAAGTGCAGAGGGAAAGCCATCCTCCTGCTCTAGGAGTGCCCAGCTTCCACGAGGGCAGCCAAAAGGAAGAGCGGTCAGCTCCATTCACCCTATTATTGGTAGGCAGGGTGATTGAAGCTAAAGCTTCATTTCAAGGAAGCATTATTTTAAAAAATTAAATCAGATCTGACCATGTTTGTACTGAGGCATCAACGCCCTGGCCGTGGCGTGCCAGTCACCTCTAAGCGATCTGACAAACTCCAGCTCACTTAAAACGTGCAGAGTTCAAATCATATTAATTCCCCAAAAATGTTTTGATTCAAAGTAGTTTGTATTTTGTGTAGCCACGGGCGATAGGGAAAGCGTTCCTGCCTGCCAGTGGCCGGGTCCGCTCCCACTCCGCGTGGCCCAGAGGCTACGGCAGTATTTAAGCTTCTGAAATTAGCCTGGGGCTGCAAGGCAGAATGATCACAAAGCGAAACAAGGGCGCTTCCCCTCTTCACTTTTTTCATCCCTCCTCCCTTTTTTCTTTTTCTTTTCCTTTTTTTTTTTTTTTAGCTTTCCATCCCGATTTCACAAAAGAGACCAGGGCCAAAATGTCACTTTCTGCCCACCTATGGAAAGACTGGGTCCTCTCATCTCACCTCCATCCCCATCTGAAGGCCACAGTCCCTCCTCTGATTGAACCCCTACCCTGAGGTTGTGATCTGGATCCATTCATTATCAGCTTCATCATCATCATCATCGTCATCAACATTGTTCACTTATTATTTAATACTCAGAGTGAGAAATGAAAGGGACCGGTGTCTGACAAAGGGGTGGGGAGGGGATGAGGGGCCTCAGAAGATTCACCGGGAAGAAGTGGGTTTTCCTTTCTTTTTCTTAATGATTAAAAACATAGACGACTCCTGTAAATAGAAGCCTCGTTTCTTCAAGTGATGCCTTTTGAAACCCAGTATCTGAATATTCAACGAAGGCAAAGCTCCACTCTGTACGTACAACATTAATATGATCTCTGCAGAATTTGCTACTCAGAAATATTAACATATCAAAGCCGATGCCCGAGGCGAAAGAAGCTATCGATACTCGAGCACAGGGTAAAGTAAAGATTATTGGTTCTGATGGTTGGAGTGGCGGAGCTGCGGGCAAAATCGCGCACACCATTAACCGAGAGAGAGCGCGCGGGGAGCTGCGCCTTAGAGGCGGTGGCAAATATTTTATCTAGGTGGTAATTACCTCGCCCGGATGCCTCCTCTTCCACACATTTTTTGGGATATCAGGCCCTCATTACAGGCAAAAACAATATATTTGCTACTTAGCAAAGTGAATCAGAGAAATGACATTTTGTTCTTTACAAGTAGCCAAATTTAAGATTAACTACTACCCACAACCCCTCCACCCCTTTGAAAACCAGGCAGCTTCTCCCTGCCCAACTCACAGAAGGTAGTAGGCAGGTATCTGTCTGAGAAAAAAAAAAAAAACATGGGGGGAGCGTCTTTGAAAGTGAAATCTATCATTTTCTTCCATCTGTAAATTCTGGATATCATTGGAAATGTCAATTTATCCAAGCATTTAGCAAGAGAGAGAATGGCAAAAAGTTGTGCTTTTCAAGAAATGGTGTGTGTGTGTGTGTGTGTGTGTGTGTGTGTGTGTGTGTAGAATCATCTGAAAAGAATGGACTGAAAAAGAAATGCATTCCCATCTGTTAAACAACATTGGGTTATATGAGGGATTGCAGTAGCACAGAGCCCTTGAGTTAATGTCCTCCTGATTTTTAATGAACAAAGCTGACCTGCACTGTTGGTATCAGGAGCCCTGTGCACGACCCTGACAATAGAGAGAAGGGGCTTCCTAAGTATTTCTTCAAAAATGGGGAATCCTAAGATAAGGGATGGGGCACATTCTGGCAAAATATATACCCCCGTTGAAGCGACACTTCCACACGGTCCACTTTCAAATTGTCATTGACCTTAATAGTTTTAGAGTAAATAGAAACAGAAACACATCCCCTTTCCAGGGTTCAAACAGGTTAATCAGCCTTTCTCTAAGACATGTGGAAATGGAAGCAACTCAGCAGCTCAAATCTGAATTATTCCGAAGTGGCATTAAGGTTTAGTCAAATAATACAGACATAAACCACAGAGTTCCCTCCTCTTTCTCTTTGGAGTTATGCTCTTCTACAAAATTAATGTTTGGTTTCAAAGAGCAGCTTGAGATGATTATTTTAGGTGAAGCAAATAGATACTGATTTCTACAGGAAAAACTAAACATCACCTAATGAACACAATTTCTGTGGCTCTGATTAGGCAAAACCTCAGCGTGCACCTTGTCGATACCTAAAATCTCTGGCATTTCTTGGAAGGATGGTACAGGGTGAAGGGTGTCACTTAAATCGTTCTCTGGCAAGTCAACTGATTCACCAGCCAGATTCTCTCTGGCTTCCGCCCTCAGTCTCGGACAGTCCTAACCCTCTGTCAGCTATTGTACAATTGGATGTAATTTTCAAGCGTTGGAGAAGGTGATCTTAGTACGGAACTGCGCGCAAAACTGCAGTCGCAGGAGCTCCGCTCGCGCAGAACAGGCTCCCGGCCCTAATTAGTGGCGCTGTCCTTCAGCACCACCGACATCCTCGTGCGCCCTCAGCGCTGGGCCTCACCTTCGGTTTTATCCGCCCTAACCAGCCCCAATCAGCACGTATCACAGTCTCCTTTTTTAGTGTGTGTTTGTGCGTGTGCGTGCGTGTTTACCTTCCCAACAGTGTCTATATTTAATTTTAGCATTCATCAGTTTGGGGCCTGTTTCATGTCGTTTCAATATGGCTGAGTACTGGCCCGACTGGAAAGTTTAATATTGCTCCTTAAAAAAAAAAAAAACGTGCAATACAATATCAGTAGCTTTTTTAAAAATAGTTTTTAAATCTCTGAAGGATGAAACGAGTTGAATCACTCTTTTAAATTACACATAAACTCCACGTATAAACCACAGCAACAACCTAGTTCCGAAAGGAAAGCATTCTTTGTTTGCCTTCCTCCTGAATTTAAATGTTCACGTTGAATATTGGGTTGTGAAATCTATAGTGTAAACACAAAACAATCCACTGATTTCTACTAGCACACTTCTCTCTCTTCAGAAAATCAAATCATTCAAGAAGTTTTGAGAGGGACCAAAACACATTTATCTGGTGCCATCAGGACCAACTCAGTTTTAGTGGTTTGGTTACTAAAGACAACTGTGGCCCTGAAGCAGGAATTAGTGTTGGTGAATAGGCCACGTCTTATTAATTCGTATGAAGTTGGGATAACAGCTGGTCCCCCTTGCCTTGCGTGCTCCTCGGGTTACTCAGCATGCTAGGAAAATAAACTTCAGAGGCTCTGAGTACAGTTCAGCGTGGAAGCCAGCAAAATGTGCACTGCCTTGAGGCCCTGTGAATGTCATAGTTCAAAACCTTTTGTCGAAATGGAGCATCTGAGATGCAGCCCCCTTCCGTGCTAGAGCTGAAAGCAACAGCTCTCTCCTCTCCTCTCGCCTCCCCCACCTTCCAATTCCATGGGTAACTGTGGGTTCAGATGTTTCCTCAACAGATGGGAACAAGAAAGCTTTATCCGGTACAGTTAACACTACCTCCTCCTCTCACCCTCCCTTAAAGAAAGAAATGTTCTGGACACTTAGAAAAATAAAGCGCTACAATATTGGTGTTTCATTAGCTTCCCCTAAAGCCTCAATGATCTAGCCTTTCACAGAATCTCTCAAAGCCTCAAGCTAACACCATCACCTCAAAACCCAGGCTGTGGCTGTCACATTGGGGCTAAAAGAGACCAGAAATTTTGCTCCAGGATGTGGCGTTAGTGATGGAGGAAGGGGGTGTGAAAAGTTTTTTTTCTTTTCAGTTTTTCCCCCCGCTGTAACTTTGCTTCTGCCTCTGTTCTGTGAGGAAGAGCAGACACCTCCTAGCCTAAGTCTTTGGGGGCTCAATCTATATTCAAGCTTCAATGAAAGAAAGGAGGTGTTTAAATATGGGTATGCCTGTATGAAACTTGAATAATTGACTAAGAATAATTTTTTAAGTTAGCAAACAGGGAGTCTGATGCTTACAAACACCACCAGATCTTCAGAAAAAAAAAAAAGAACAGATGACAGAAGAATGTTTAGGGTCAAAATGTTCTTACTTACCTCTTCTTATCACTCCTCCTTGGCCATTGAGGACGAGCCCACACTGAGCTTCTACAGAGCCCTTAATAAAAGAACAAGAAATTAAAACACTCATCTAGGATAGGTATGACCCATGTGGGTAATGTCTTTCAGACTGGCCCATCCCTGAACCCCACCTCAGTAGACATTCAAAAACAACCACTGAGCTAGGACAAGCTTGCCAGCAAGTATAATTTTAATAAAAATGCAAGAAAAACCACAATCTTAAAGTTCTATCATTCTCAAGGCATGCATTTGATATCACCATACAATGTTACAGTTCAAAGCACTTGAGCGCCTTTCATCTTGGCCTTGGAGAGTGAGCAGGCCTTTGAATCCCCATCCAGGCAAGTAGCAGCATATATACAGGGTACACCCAACACTTTCCGAGTGGAGAACATGTCCCCTCCAGTGTCAAGTCTTAGGGTTTCTTGGGGGCTCAGAGGAGTTATTTCACACTCAGGATTCAAGCTATCTTATGAGGGTTCCGTTTTACCCCAAATGTAGGAACAGCCTCTAATGCTACCCCAAAATGGGCCTTATGGAGAAAATACCTTTAGGTTTACTCACTGTCGCTCTTCTGGCTCTTAATGGATTAAGAAATCATTTGAGCAGGAAAGGTAGAAAGAGTTTGCCGATTTTTTATTATAAAAAATAAAAAATTTTTTCTGTCTGTTTTTTTTCTTCCTGAATCGAAATGTGTTAAAGGCTCATTTTCCTTTACAAACAAACGAGGTATTGGACATGAAAGAGGCCTTGAAGGGTGTTAACCTACCCAACAGCCCGTGAAGAGTTAAGTAAATGCGAGAGAGTCGGTGCATAATAAAAACCCACTTTACAAAACAACCTTTACAGCGGGGCTCCCTTTCGCTTCTCCATTTTCACCATATTGAGGCAGGCCTGTAAGACCCCCCTTTTCAACCTACTCACCAGCTCTTTCTTATTTTAAATGTTCTGCCTTAAAGTGATTATCAAATCAATATGAAAAAAAAAACTTGGAGACTGAGCATAAATTAAAGCGGTGATGGGAAAAGGTGTGACAGTTCCCTTTGTTGGCCATAGCAAATCTTTTTAGGGGACTCAAAGATGGAACTGAAGCCACAAGACTGTTTGCATCTGTTAGGCAGACTTAGACCGCCCTCCAAACCATTGGACTTTCACTTAAAATTCTGTGCAGGGAAAAGTATATTTACATTTGTTGCATTGGAAATGAGGCATATGCTGATGAATGGTTTAAAAAGGAAGAAATAAAAGGAGAGAGACGGGTTTCTCCCACACGCTCCCTCCTCATTTCTCCTTTTAAACCTAGCAATGACTCTTTCATTCTGCCAATGTGGTCCAGGAAGAGTGGAAGAAAATATCCTGCCAGATTTACAAACTTTCTTCATAGAATTCATAGATGAATATACATATATATGCATACATATATATTCTGAGACACATATACATATATAGATATATGTGTATGTCTATGTAAATATATATACTTTCATCATACACCATACGCTCGTTCATTTAGTGTCTTGGCGTATTTCCCTCCTCAGTATGAGTAATATCACCTTAGTATGAGTAATAAAAAGGAAAGAGAGAAGAAGTATATCAGAAAGAGGGTGAAGAAAAGATTTCAAAATATCTGAAATGTAGGAGGAAAAGGACCTTGAAGCTCTCCAGGGAGTGGACCGCTTTCCCTCCCACTCTCTAGCACACTGTTAAGATGTTTATTTTCTTAGAAGAAATGAATCTTGGTCTCTTCACTTAACAAACTTTTTTCCCCTCATAAGTAAAACATGTTATTGGTCAGATGACATTGCATAAATGACCAGTTGAATGGCACTAAGTCGAAAATTGGATAAACTACGGTGTCCTTTTGCACAGGATTCTCTCTTTGTCTGGTGCTTGCAAATGTTCTAATCCCCTCTTTTGAAAAATGCCCTGCTTTGTGCCTCACACAGAAAAAAAATTTGTACAGATACAAAAAAATCAGCAGCAGACGTGGCTATTAAAAGGAGTAAATAGGTTTTAGTTGAGCTAAGCATTGAATGGCAGATTTTTCCCCCCTTGAGACATAAGGAGATCCTTGTGAAAATGTAAAAATGCCCTGAGCATATAAAATTATTTTGTGAACGTAAGTGCAGAAAGTCAAGGTTTACCGAGCCAAATCTTTTTTCTTGTGCACCGATTTTGTGGCTGTGGCCCTTTGTTGGAACCGTAAGGGCTTTCACTTTAATTTAAAAATAATCCCTTGCTCAGAGGTAAGTGGGGGGAAAAGATTTTCTGTGCGCAACAAGGGATCTCTCACGTCTCCAACTTCTGCTCCTGGAATATCTCCCCACTCCTGCCGGACAGAGTGGAGAGGTGGCTAGCTTTGTACCGACTGAAAAGTGGGGACTCCCAGGTAGAGCTGCACTTTCCTCTAAAAGGAGCTACAAATCTGGGTCCTCTGAATTCTTATTCTAGATATTTGTGGGTTTATTTGTTTGAAAGGTGCCCAAGATAATACGATTGCATAATTATAAATTATATTGTTGGCAAAGAATGTGCAAAAATGTGTTAAAGAGAGAGATCCTCCAATTGAGTGATGGCCTTCAGTGTCTGAATTCCCTCCAGCTTTTTTCTTTTCCCTCTCTCCCTTCCTTCCCTTCTTCTTTTCCCCATTTCCCCTTCTTTCCTTCCTTCTCTCCTTTCTCCCTCCCTTTCTTTTTCTTGTCTTGCTTCCATTAGTTCCTCGTTCTTTTTAAGGAATTCATTTGCCAAATGCAGTGGCCTGAAGAGGAAAAATCTAGCCGTGAGTTGTCCGGCTGGGCTCTGGGTTCGGGTGCATCAGGCAGCGAGGAGGACCAGACCCCACGCAAGACCCCGACAACGCGCGCGGGGCCGGTTCTTTCCTCCGGGTTGGATGTCCAGGCTTTCATCTTTACATTGAAATCTGGTGTTGGGTGAAACTTTCGCTCCAGCTCAGTGTCCCAACAATTTCCAGAGAACACACAATCCCCCCAGCCCTGCCCCGGTCGTGGGAAGATCATCACACGTTCAGGTTGGGACAGAGTGTGTAACCTGTCGAGTGTGGAAACTGAGGGCGCGATTGGTCATCAACTCATCGGGTCTTACTCCAGTGGACTCAAACCCAGCCTCCCTCATCTCCCCCACCCACCCGCTCGGGGTCAGAAACGTGAATTCACAAAAGACTTCTGTGGTGCCTGGAAGGTAGGGGCCGCAGCTAGCCGAATGGCGGCGCGTCGAGGTGAAATGCCTGGATCCAATGAGAGGGACAGGATGGGCGCACGCCTCCTCTAATTGTTTTGATAACTTTCCCTAAGTGGTGTGTGTGTGTGTGTGTGTGTGTGTGTGTGTGTGTGTGTGTGAGAGAGAGAGAGAGAGAGAGAGAGAGAGGAGAGAGAAGACGACTTACAGCAGAGTATTAATGGAGAGGGAGGGGGAGGCGACGGGGGGGGGAGGGCGCAGACAAATTCGCCGCATGCTTATTTACCTGCAAGTCGTCTGCTCCCGCGGCGGCCAGCCCCAGGCTGGGCCCTGGCAGGAGTCTTTGATCTGGGTGCATTCCATACTGGGAGCCATGGCTCATGAGGGACAGGTCGTGGCGGCGGTAGGCGTCGAGGCAGCCCAGCTCCCGCCTCTGCTCGTCCAGGCAGGAGGACTTGAGCGCCCGCGCATTGTGCAGGTTAATAAAGTCGGTGGGCTCCCCGTGGTGGATCTGCTGGTAGTACTGTTGCGAGTGGTGGAGAGAATTCAGAGAGTAGGCGTCGGGGGTGACCGCCGGGTGGCTGTGCTGAAACTCGTAATGGAAGGACTGGTGGTGGAGCGGGGTGTACTGGTGGTTAGTGGAGAAGTAGGGGGACGCAAACTCCGTGCCGGTGGTGGAGTAAGTTAAAGGAGAGGAGGAGGAATAGGCGACCGTGGAATTGGCTACGGACTCCAGACAGCCAAGCTGCATCAAACGGTAGCTGTTTGATCCGTCGTGACGTATCTGGAAGGAAGAGGGGGGAAAGGGAGAGCAGAAAAACTTGAGGTTTGTCATTTTGAAACCCAGGCGCCACTCTCCCGGAGCCGGGAGCTTTCTCGGGCTCTCCGCGGAGAGCGAGCGCGCAGGGCTGGGAGCCTTTGCCAGACAAGACAGCCTTTGCGAACGAGCGAACTGGGGGTGGGCGGCCTCGTCCTCCCAGTCGAGAGAGCGGGAAAAAAAATCCCCCACCCTATATAGGTGCGGGCGACATCACACACGCACACACACGCGCGCACACAGACACACACACCCAGCCCCAGCCCAACTCGTGCGGGGCGCTGGGCGTCGGGAGCCAGGTTTGCAGCCGACTCCGCGGACGCGGGCAGCACGAGAGTCCGCACGCCGCGAGCGCTAGTCCGCGCCTCGCCGTTGCAACCGGATCCCCACACCGAGGTCCCGCGCCGGCCCCAAACACGTCCGGCCGGGGTTGCTCAAAAGCATTGTCCATATATTTAAAAATAAATTCCAGTCTGTGCAAATCGTTCAACTTGCTCACTTCCTTGGCCATCTGGGGGAGGGAATCCGACCCCCCTTTTCTGCTTCCCTCTCCTTGAATAAGCCCGTTCCAAAAGGGGTGCGCTGTTCCCCACCCCCTTGTCCACCTACCGCCCCCCATCAGTCCCTTTTCTTTGCCTTTCTGAGAATCCTTTTTTCTGTCTCTATCTTTCTCCTCAACCCCCCCCCCTTATTATTAGGATTATGTTTTCTCCCTCATTACGGCAAATGTTTCTTAACGTGGCAGAAAGTTGCCCTTGCTGGCGACAGATGTCATAACGAACTTTCTCCCCTTCCCTTCCTTAACTTCCCCTGAAAGCCAGATTATAATTAAACGTAACGGTCCAATATAGATTAGAGACAGAGGAAGCTGCCACCGCCGCCGCCACCGCCGCCGCCGCCACACACACGCGCGCTCAAAAAAAAAAAGTAATAATACCTCGGCATCGTGGACTAGTCCCGGAAAGGTAGTTGACATGTTGGGTTTCTCCAAAAGCTTACGATGCAATTTCCCCCTCCAAAAAAAGAATCGGGAAAAAAATCCAAACTTCTTGTATTTTCCAATTTTTTTAAGGAAAAAAAATGTTCTATAGATAGAGATCTAAATTGTAATGGTTTTGCCCGGATCAGATAGCTCCTTGCCTCGTACCCACTTAAAAACCTGTAGGAACAAAATTTTCCCTCTGCACAAAAGCAGCTCCCTGGAACAGATTTTGTACTTGCTGAGTATTTCTTTGGCTGATGTCGTAGGTCCCTTGGTAATATAGAAGTTTTGAAAATTAAGCATCAGCACTGAGAACTGGGAGGACAATAGGCAGAAGAGATTTATCCCAGGAGACAAGGAATAAATATTGTATCTTCGCCTAATAAGGAACTGGAGGTTCTTTCAACATTTTTATCCATTTTTTCCAACCTTTATCATGCTTTTCTATACCGACTGAGGTGGGGACTCATCTCTGCGGAGAGCATTTGCACACATTTTATTGTAAAGATAGAGATCTATCCTCAATGTATGTATATTAGAGAGAGAAATATATATTAATTAAAGCTTCCTTTTACATGGGTAAGTGTTCATCCCCATTGGCTCCACTCCCTGGATGCTGAAAGCTGCTTTTTCCAACAAGCATCCGAATCAATTTTGCCCAGATTGGGGTATCTCCTTTCACCCAAGTGGAAACAATACTGCTCTTTCCATATTTACATCGAATTTGGGTTCTTTCCCCCTTTTGAAAGACAACACCAGGTGGTGGCTTACACTTTTCAGCAGCTTTTAAAATAAATAACCGTGATGGACAGTCCCAAGTTTCCATCATAAGGAAGTGGTATAACTGGCAATGAATTTAGGGTAAATGCAAGAGAATAAAGACGTTGTCCCAAGATTCTACATTTAGGTAAATGCTTTCTTTCACTCCCCAACCCAACTCATTTTCCTCCTCTTTTATGTTTTCCTCCTTCTCTTTTGTAAACAGTGCTGGCTGGCAGGAGAGGAAGGTATAGACTATTGAGCAATAGAACTAGGTACATGGACACCACTACCCCACGATAACCTTTGAACACTGGGAGTTATATTTTACACAGAGAGGGCAGGAAGGAGGCAAAGCGCACACCTATCTCCATTTCTTTGGTGGATTTCTTGACTTTCAAACAGTTTTTGAGCTTTACTTCTTTCAAAATTTAGCTCCCCCCACCAGGCTGTCTGGTGCCCGAAGGGGGTGGCAGAGACTACAAGCTGGCAATACTGAGGCTTTGCAGGTTCTGATCAACCTCATAAGAACTGGCTGGCCTCACAGACACATCTCAGGGATAGAAGGGGTAATTCGGTCTTAATTGCCATTTCATTTGGTTAGCTTTTAAGTGTTTAAGCTGAGAAGGTGTCTTAATAATAAGCCGCAGGCAAACAGGCATGTGGCTTTTTTTTTTTTTTTAGGTCGGGGTTTGGGAGGGTTTATTAGGAGCTGCTCATGCAGGCTAACTGGGGCTGTCACTCAGCGCTCTTGGCTTTATACAAATGGACAAAGGCACGCGACAAGAATTGAAATGCATTGTCTGCAATGGAGATCCGGGATGCTTCAGTCCCTCCACAGGGGTCAGCATCAACACTTGCTCCCTATTTCAAGGCACCCCCCCCAATTCCTGAGATGCCACATTTTGGTCTAATGAAGTCAGTGGCCTGAGAGGTCGATGAAGATGGAAAGGAGGAATGTCCCACTTGATCTTTAAGTAGGAGGGGTAAGATGAGCGCTCTGGGTACTCAGGGGCTAAATCCCCAAAGGGTCTCATCAGAATCTTTGCTTGCCAGGTCTGAGCCAGTCTTCATGGCTCACCCACCGTCATCCGATCGTCCATAGGAGCTGGGGCCTGCTTCTATGACCTTACCCTAGAAATCCCTGCCCTCCAGAAAGTTCAACCCCCCCCCCCAAAGAAACACCTAAGGCCTGCAGTTGATCTGGTCAAATGAGCTTTTCCTGGTGGATGATGTTGACTTTCCAGTTTAGTCTAAGCTCTAATAGGAAAGGATGGCACCTTCTCAGACAGGCTGCAACCTCCTCCCCATCCCACCCCCAGCTGTCAGTTATATCTTCATTGAAGGCGAAGGGACTCCTCCCGGCTTGGGTCCAAGCAGCAGACGCCCTCCCCTGGGCCCTCCCCTGGGAATACCCAGGAGGCTCAGGACGCCTGCTCCTCCTGCTGCCTCACCGCCAGCTCCCCGCTCCGATGATGTAGCCTTCTGACACTCAGTAATGAGCTCTGGCCTGGAGCTGAGTAGTCCCACAGAACGCCCTCCAGTCGCCTCCCCAGTCTGATACTTCAGGACGTGACTGAATTCCTGGCGATGCAGCTCCCCACTCCATCCCCTATCCCCACTCCACTTTCCTGAGTGACTTTTAGGTACTCAGGCAAAGAGCACCCAGGCTTTCCTTTATTGTGCTTCTCGAACACCCTTGGACATGGAAAGAACGAAAGATCACAGAGAATAAGAAAAAAACTTTTATTTGTACTTAAGGGAGATGAAATGAGGAGGATGAAGCATGTCCCTTTTTGTTGCACCACCGACTGTGCCAGGGTTCTTGTCTCCTTTGGAAAGTGTTCCTCCTGCCCCCACGTCCCCCCACCAAAGGCTGAACTTTAGGGGAACATCACTGGACCAACTGCTGTCTCCCACCTCATCTCAACTAGAAAAACAAAAAAAGTCTGTTCCTCCCGGGAAGAAAAGTTGGGGAAATCATCTGCGCCATATGCACACACTGGTCAGCATTCCCTCCCATCTGCTCTGGGGTTGTTCAATGTGCCCCTTTTGTAAAGAAATTCATTGAGGCAGGTGTGTGGTGTGTTTGGTGGGTGCCCTGTGTGATGTGCCTGTGCTGGATTTGTTTCTGCCAGATAGCTCTCCCTCCCTCCCTGCCCATCCAATTAATAGTCCCGAGCAATTAATAGGTGCCATCTTGCTTCATCCAAAGACTGGGCTTTTTCAGCAAAGTTAATTTCTCTTTCTCTGGTTTGCCCCTTTCCTGGAGAGCCATTGGCCATACATTCTCCAGTGGGTGGCGTAATGGAATTAACTGGTTGCAGTGCTGGAGCCCTCCCTCCACCAGGAAACTGGTGGTGGACATTTCAGCCTCAGCCAGAGACAGTCCGCAAGAGGATGAAGAAGTCTTGCCAGCCCGGAACCCTAAAAGCTGGAGAGGATCTCCCTTGGCACCAGGTGTACTTGTTCTTCCTTCTGGTTCAGTGCTCCCCACTCCAGGGGGGATCATACTAGGAAGTCACTTCAGGAGTCCGCTAAGAAATTTTTATACCTATCATTATTGTCTAGATTAGGATGCAGACTGGAAGAGAGCTTTGGAAGTTGTAGGCCCCTTCTCCCAGCTTCTAGGTTGGTAGCATGCCAGTCACTCTAGTTTTGATCCAATCTCAGATATCTTCACTGGAAGAATCTGCCACCCACTGCATTTGAGGTTGGTGAACAAGTACTAGCCAGCATCTACCTAGCACTAGATTTAATTAACATGCGTTTCTTCGGGTGGTTTCATTTTGGCTCCTTGGGTTTCCTCTTCTCCTGTAAATTAATTTAACTTGTTTTCTTGTGCCCTGGATAGATTTCTTTCCCAAAATTCCCACCTGCATAATACCAAGGCAAAGTGGAGTATTGACTGAAATTATTTGGGCAGTTTTTATCAATAATATTTTCTTGGATATTTTTACACACATGAATCAACCAGAGGATCCACCTCCTTCCTTCCCTCCTTTCCTCCTTTCTTCCTTCCTTCCTCCCTCCCTCCCTCCCTTCTCCTTTCCTTCCTCCCTTCACTTTAGAGGAAGATGAAGATGAGATTGAATTCATTAAACTTACGCCTTAAGCACGTATGCATGTACACTGTCCAAGGATGCAATGTAGCATGCTCTGCTCCAGTGGGGGCATGCAGCTCCATAACCCGGATAAGAGTCTGCACAAACAACGGGAAGGAGGCAACCTCCATGCTCACTAAGATGCTGGCTTTGAAAGAGTCATTGCCTGGGAGAACCTTGGACCACTGAGGGTCCAACAGAGTAGGTGGTGATCATTCCACAAAACCAAACAAAAGGAGTAGGTCTGAATATGCGCACCTCTCCTGTTGCTTTCAGTCTCTTTCCTTTCACCTCTTTATTTGGGTTGAATATAAAAAGGATGCCTTTAGGGAATCCAGGGCAGCCAAAGGACATCTCTGTCCTATACCTAGGGCTGCTCTTGTTCTGCCTGCTGTCTTTCTACCCCTTGGAGAATCTCCGGCCCTCTGAGTGCAGCCACCTGGGTGAGCTTCCAAGAGGTGCTCAGCTGTGGGGCTCCAAGAGCTGCCACAGAGGAACCTCTCAGGGTCCTCTCCCAAGGGGCCCGAGCTTCAGTCACTCAGGATTTAATGACTTGGAACTTCTGGTCAGATACTTACAGTGGTGCGATTCTTCTAACCTCACCCAGTCACAGCTGAGGTGGGTGGGTGAGTGGGGCTCATCCTGTAGGTGGCAGAAAGACAAATATAGTGGGTTCCCCCTCAACCCCTGATTCATTCATTTTCCCTCACCAGACAGAGTGGAGACTGAAAAGTGTTCCAAACAAGGAAGGCAGTTCTGGGAGGAGCAAGTATTCTAAAATATGACCAGCTTTCAGGGACCGGCCTGGATGAGGGCAAGCAAGTGCACAGAGATCAGACCCGCCCCCAGCCCCCCATTCCTTCTCAAAGAACTGCTTACTTTTCTTTCTGGCCCATAATGTGGGTGACTCTGGATCTTTTTCCAGAAGGTCTCTACCCTTTCCTCTAGGTTATACCACCCCCCTCCCAAGTCATGCCACCTTCAACAACAGAAGGTCCACATAGCGTAAAAACCTTATTGCAAATGAGAAAAGAAAAAACCATTTTTAAAAAAGAGCTTTAGGATGTTTAGAGAAAATTGACATTTCTGACAGACTCTCCAGTCATCCCAGTTTAAGGGTTGTCATTGATTTTTTAAAAACTCCTTCCCTCCTCCCCTTTTAACCTCTTCCTTCCCGACCCCACCCCGCCCTCTGGGCTGTTTGTCAAAAGCCTAACCAGGATTTGTATTCCGCTGTAGCCTCGCAGCCGACAGGCAACACGGATTCCATAATCGTACAGAGAAAATGCATTTGCAAGCAATTAAAAAGTCTTGCGAACGTATTAGTCGAAAATTAAATGGGAGAACTCTCGCGTCTGAAGGCTTCGCTTTGATAACAGTGAAACTTGGGGCTGAGGCCCTCATCCGCGTCAGGCAGGCTCTCTGCTCTTCTGCAAATACTGCGCAGCTGGGCTCAGGCTGGGAGCTGACCAGCCCGCGCTCTGACCGCTGCTCGCGCGCGCAAAACCTGCCTCCCCAGCCCGACGGCGTCGGGGGACCTCGCCCCAGGCAGCCGGGCGGGAGACCGGGAGGGCGCGGTGCCCGGGGGCCTGGGGCCGGCTGTGCTCATTTAAGCTGGATGCCAACCCTTCCCGCTCAGGCCTGGTTCTTCCAAGAGAGATTTGCTCTGCTGGGCTAAGAAATGCTTGAGCGCGGAAAGAGGTCGCAGCCCGTCCTCCAGCGTTCTAGGAGGTTTGGAAGGTCCTCTTGCGGGTCTTCCGATGGTATACAGAGCCTCAGTTTACCAAGCGCTTTTAAAAGTATTGATTCATTTGATTCCAAGGGCACGCTTCTTCACCACTCAAGTAGGGAGCACGCGTAATTATCCTCTTTTTGTAGAGGCAAGGATAATAACCAACAAAACAACTATAAGAGCTAACATTTATTGAGCACCTGTCATAGGAGCTGGGCATTGTATTATTTCATCCTTACAAGCACCGCAGGAGGTAGGTATTGGTGCAAAGAGGAGGAAGTGGAAGCACCTGACACCTGGTGGCTGGAGACCCCGCACCCCACCCCAGCCCACCCCACCCCATCGCGTAGGCCAGCCCGGTGAGATCGCCCAGGGGACTCAGGACTTTGCACTGTGATTTTGGCCTCAAATCCAGTTTTTTCATACATCTTCAGACTTTCGCTGCTGCATCTAAACTTTTCCAAATTTTAAAATTACCTCCTTTTGTCGTCCGTCTCCATTTCTTTCCAAGTTCTTAAAAGGAAATACCCACGCGGCTGCGTGGCCCAGGTTTCTTTTGCAGGAAAGGGCGTGCCATCTTGATACCTTCCAGGGAAAGTCCTCTGGTCCATCTCTGCTAACCACCAACTTCGAGTTTCTTACCTTTGGGGTGGCGGAGGGGGTGTGGGGCTTCCAGGGTGGTCCCCTCCCCAGGCTGGTCCACCTGTAACTCGGTCCCTGGAGTCAGAAGCTCTAGCCCACCGCTCATGAATTTTCTGAGGCTGCCACTTGCCCCAGAAGAGCCACGCCACAGGGGTGAGCAGCCCTAGCAGCCAATCTCTTCCTATGTCCGCTCGCCCTTCATGTGCCGCCGGCTTAGGCTTTGTGAGTCCAGTGCTGGCCTCTGGGTCTCCCTAGCAACCGAGGATGCGAATAGAAACCCACTGTGAGGAGCGCTGCCTCTGGGACCACAAGACCTGACGGTCAATCCTGATTTCACGAGAAGGCTCACTTAATTTTCTCATCTGTAAAATGGGAAAACTAACCCTAGCACTTGGCTTGTCCAGATGTTGCAAGGCTTAAGTGAATCAATTATTGCCCAGTGGTGGAGCTCCAGCTTAACATGCACAAGGCCCTGAGTTCCATCCCCAGAAACAGGGATGTGTGTGTGTGTGTGTGTGTGTGTGTGTATATATATATATATATATATATATATATATATATATATATATTCAGCTTAGAACAGTATGGGTGGCGGGAAGGACTTAAATATTGGCTATTGTTAGAAGAAGGGAAGTTGTCAAGTAGATTACTGAGGAGACACTATTAGCAGGGACCCTTGCTTCCATAAGGCCCGTTTTGCAGGACCTTGGACAACAAATAAAATCTGCAGGAGGAGACTGCAGAGGCCATTAGATCTTGTGCTTTAGTGAGGCACAAGGTCACACAGCCAGTCAGGCCATGGGGCCACAAGCTGGGCTAAGAAATGCTCGAGCTCAGAAAGAGGTCGCATCCCGTCCTCCAGCGTTCTAGGAGGTTTGGAAAGTCCTCTTGCGGGTCTTCCGATGGTATACAGAGCATCAGTTTACCAGATCAGATACAGAGATCAGATGCAGCAGCCGCTCAGCCCAAAGCTGCTCATGAGCACCCCCAGAGTGGACAGCCCTGTCTTCCATGGTTGATCAATATTTCCTTCTGGCTTATTACCATTCTGGTCTTTTAATTTTTTTATTTTTTTAAATTGTTGGTACTAGGGATTGAACCCAGGGACATTCTATCTCTGAGCTAAAATAGACCCCCAGTCCTATTTTATATTTTTCAACAGAATCTCACTAAGTCGCTGAGGCTGGCCTGGAACCTGCGATCCTCCGGTCTCAGCCTCCCAAGTACTGGGATTACAGGTGTGTGCCACCACTGCAGGCTAAAAATTTTAAATCCCGTTAAGTCTCTCTCTTCTCTCCCCTCTTTCTTCTGCCTCCCTCTGTCTCCCTATGCGCCCCTCCCTCTCTCCCTTCTTTCGGCTCCTCTCAGCCTCTCCTTCACTTCCACCCCTTATTAGTGTATTTCGGGGTGCCCTTCTGCTTTCCTGGGACTCTTCTCTGATGTAATGCCCTCTCTGCTAATCTCCAAAGGTTTTTGTTTCACTTTGCCTCAATGTTCTGTGTCTTTTCAGTGAAATGTGTGGGTGCGGGTGTGTGGGGGTGAAGGTGCGTCTCCACCTGCAGTATTTCATGTGCGGGGCACCCTAACACACAGCTTCTCTCCTACTTCTGACATACCCCAGTGAATTCTTCTGGTTGCTGACCTCAAGCCCCAGCCTCTTCTCCTTCCTCCTAGCCTTGGGGAGCTTTGAGGCAACCAAGGCCTCCAGTTACTTTTTTTTTTTCCCTAAAAGAGCTTTGTTTGCTTCTGTCAATTACCCTGGTAGTCTCTCAGAGGCCCTGTTTATTTTTCCATTGACCTTTCCTTCCTTATGTACTGGAACAATGCCTTATTATTTTATTTATCTTAATCTCTGGTGCAATGGCCCTTTTATTCTTCAACTTGGCTGTGCTAGTGTTTGCCTGCACACTTTCTTGACTTCATTATGTAATCCTGCCGAATCTCCACACTCTGTGCATGCTGTTTAGACCTCACGTTTGTCTTTTACTTACCCTTGAATAGTTTTGTTTTGAAACTCCTGGCCCATCCATATTTACTTCGTTTCTTTGTTTCCTACTCTGCTGCCTGTCATGCCCATGGATGTTGAACAGACTCATGTTCTGATTCTATTTTATTATACATCTTGCTCAATAGGACATTTCATTTAAAAGATATTGCCCTATTTTGGCCCTGCAACTTGTGGTGGTCTGTCTGATAATGTCCCTTTCTCTCTCCCAAGCCAGTTCTGGTTGTAGATCATATAGTAATGAGACAATTAATTGCTAGGATGAATTTCCCTCCTTTGAATTCCCTTTGAGTAAGTGCAGTCTCCACTCACTCTGCCACTGATCAGCTCTGTGACTTCAGACACATCATGCAACCTCTCTGTTCTCTATTACAGCCTGGCTGTTAAATGGGCACAATATATTGAAACAACTTTGTAATTTATGTTTTAAAATCATTTGGGGGCTGGGGGCACAGCTCAGTGGTGGAGTGCTTGCCTGGCATGCACAAGGCCCTGGATTCAGTCTCCACAACTGCAAAAAAAATTTAAATAAATAAATAAATAAAAAGTGTGATCTATTTCTTCTGCTCCCCTTTCTTCTGGTGGTGAAGTCTCCTCATCGAATTAGCATCAACACTAATAGGGAAGAGTACTGTTTGTCTTTCATGGCCTATCATTTCCAACATTCAACTGTTGTCTGTCTTTATCATAGACATGTCTATTGACTGCTGTGTCAGAGGACTGTGTTCCAAAAGTCTAGATTCAGAAGGTGACACCTTTTCTCAGATGTGTCCTCCATTCTGGTATCATGAAAAACCTTCAGGGAACCAATACTCACCCTTCTGAATCTCCTCTCTGTCTGTGAATGATCTCTGTAAAGGATGGAGGTTGCCATCCCAGAACCATTCCTACCCTAAGATGAATTTCCTCTCACACTCCTAACCACCCATCCATTTCCTCTCGTTGTCTTCAGATAGACAGTTTTTACTGAAGAAATTATGGCAAACAAACAAACAAACAAACAAACAAGACACTCCTTTCTAGTGATTCTTGGGATATCTGTCTTATGAGGGCATTGTGGCAGCCCGCTCAGAGTACATCATATCATGGAAAGTCCACTTAAAAAATTCAGAGAACTGGACAGTATAGCTTTTGCTTTCCTATCTACAGATGTAAAAGTCGTTACCTCTTGATCTCTCCTGTTTTGAGAAAGTAGAGACTAAATCTAGTATTAGGACTTCTTTTTAGTACAAGACACTGGAAACAGGTGTAGACTGTGATGAATTAAAGATGCACCATATATTAGAAACATCTGTAATGAATGCTGACACTCTGATAAATAATACAGTGTAAGGTACTTTGTATTATTGAACACTATCTCCTTCTCATATATTTATATACCAGCAGTTAAAGAGAACAGTTTTCTTTCCCTAGTTAAATACGTTGAAACAGCATTAGTCTTTTAGGATATGTTCCAACCTGAATGCTAAGATGGTGACAAAACTGAGTACACATAGGTGCTCTGCCCTGGCATGTTCAAATATGACTTAGAAAGCTCTCCCACTACTTATCTAGTCTCTGGTAGTGACAGATGGGAGGTAGTGCAGAATTCAGAAAGTCATCTTTTTAATGTGCTTTTAATGACAAGGTCAAGTGCAATGCAGATACAGTGTATAGCAAAATTCAAAATCCTTGAAGTGTAGAAATTATATACCTTGAGAGTATGTTTTTTTTTAACCATCATTATATAGCTTGTGGTGGCCCAAATTACCCAAATCTTAAGGAGAAGTGGGAATTTAATTTAATTTAATTTTATGGTGCTGGGGATTGAACCCAGTGGCATTCTACCTCAAAACTACACTCCCAGTCCTATTTTTTTTTTTTTTTTTTTTTTTTTTTTTG
>PVJS01018896.1:0-34330 GCA_004027185.1 Glis glis | reverse complement strand
CCCACCCCCCTCAGCACTCAGCCCCCTTCTTCCAGACTCATTGGCCTCCCTGCCCTTGCCTCCACCTTTCCTACCCTCCTCGGAGCCCCCACCTGCCCCACCTCTCGAGCCCAAATTCATGAAAGACACCAGGCCTTCTTTCAAAACCTCAGGCCAGCCTGAGTCCTCCAGGGAGACCCTCAAGCCACTGTCGAACAAGGAGGAGGGCGGCAGGCCCCCCATGCCCCTGATCACAACGGAGGTATTGCAGATGGTGCAGTTGAGGCCGGTGAGAAAGAACTCAGGCGCCGAGGTTACGCCGTCGTCTGAAGCGACAACTCAGGAACAACGAACTCCGACTGCTCCGCAGTATCACTTAAAGCCATCTGCTTTCCTGAAACCCCGAAATAGCATAAATGAAATGGAGAGTGAAAGCCAGCCTGCCTCTGTGACAAGCTCGCTTCCGACGCCTGCCAAGAGCCCGAGTCAGGGTGACCATGACAGTGCAGCCGAGCGTGGCGGCCCTCTGAGCCGCAGTCATGGAGCTCCAGGGCCAGGGCCAGGCCCCAGGACTGTCCCACTCCCGGACTCTTCACCCAGCAGGAAGCCACCCCCCATCTCTAAGAAGCCCAAACTGTTCCTGGTGGTGCCACCTCCACAGAGGGATTTCGCAGCAGAGCCGGTAGAGAATGGGAACGGAGCCTCAGGAGCCGCGCCCAGCCCCACCAGGGCAGAGGAGGGCTCTGTGCACAGCAAAGAGGCAAAAGAGAGCTCAGCCGAAGATCCCAGCAGCTCGGTTCTGGAGGGAGAAGCTGCAGGATCCGTGTCCCCGGGCAGAGTAGAAACTGATGCCCCCACGGTACAGCCTGATGCCTCGCCAGCCCCCACGCAAGCAGAGCCAGCCCAGAACAGTGCGGGTGGTGGGGGCAATGCGGGGAGCTGCCTGTCTCAACAGGACGGAGAAGGTAAGTCTGACTTCTCTTGCTGTGCGCCTCTGATCCTCTGCAGCTGAGCCGAATAGGGCTACGAGCATGTGGAACCCAGGTAGCTCAGATAAGATTCATGGGAAAGCCAGCAGTAGGTGGGCTTCCTGAACATTAAGTTACCAACTTTGCATCTTAAGAGATTTGTTAAAAATCCAGATCTAGGGGAAGAGCTTTCCGAAAGGCAGCAAATAGGGAAGTGGGGGTGGTCTGCGGCAGGTTGGGGATGAAATAGCAATGAGTAATCTCCCTTCTGAAGAGCTGCAAAGAAATGTTCTAACAGAATGTAAGAGCGGTTCAGTGCAAGTTCTGTAACGGGAAAGAATGAGCTCTGACTGTCAGGCTATGCCATCTCTCCCCATCTTTGTAAAATCTCAAACTACAGAGCCAACTGCATCCCCCGTGGTTCTCAGATTGTCAGGAATGGCAGGGAAGCAGCATATTTGAGAGCTTGGCAGAGGACCGAAATCCTAGTTACTGCATCTTGTATTGCCTGCTTGCTTTTCTCTAGCTGGGGTGCTGGAGACCCACACGGCCGGCTCCTCGGAAGCCTGTGACCTCCTTAAGGATGACGGGAGTGATGAGGCGATGGCCCCCACTAGACCCAGGACCACAGAGGACCTTTTTGCAGCTATTCACAGGTATCAAAACTCCGTCCTCATACTCTAATCTCCTTTATAATCCTGCTTTCCAAACCACTCCTCTTGTTTTCTTGAGGTTTCTCCTGTCACCCAGTCATGACTCATTAACCTTATTATCAATTTTTTTTTAGTGTGTGTTTCTTCTATGCTTTTATTCCCTCTGACTCCAATTTCTGTTTTAGTTTGTTCCACTGATTTTTATGATGACATTGGAGACAGAGGCTCAATGTGATAACTTCTGGTAGGCACGGCTCTTGCTGGCAAGAGACGCAATGTGTCAGTTCTGTGACAGCGTATTTACAAGAATTGGATTAGGAAAGCTGGTGGCCCTGTGCAGGATGAGGAATTCCATGTTCTGTGGACTTAGGATGCAGACAAGCTCTACAGAGCTCCCTTCCTAAGGGTGTTTTAGTTTATTATTATTTTTCTGTCTTGCAGAAAAACATAATTTTATAGTGCAATTTCTTTGGCTTTCTTACATGTTTCAATAAAAGTACATCTCTGCCTAAGCAGGAAGAAAAGGAATTAAATTTGCTTGTTACTGTATACCACTAGTGCCATCTACTGGCATCAGAAATTGTTGGGTTAAAAACAGTCTAGGGTAGCGGGGCCTAGTAATCCCAGTACAGGCTGAGACAGGACGAACGCAGGTTTGAGGCCAGCATGTAGAAACTTAGCAAGACCCTGTTTCAAAATAAAAAATAAAATAGGGCTGGGGGTGTAGTTCAGTGGTAGCTCAGAGGCAGAACACTCCTAGGTTCAATCTTGAGTAATACACACACACACACACACACACACACACACAAAATGTCAATTTTTCAAAATAAGCTGCCTGAATTGTTATTATATGTAGTCGCCTTTAAGAGTGAAAATGATTTAGCACTAAAGTTTTACTTATTACATCATTTTTCTGGTTGTAAACATCTGAGCAATCTCACAGCAATGTCATTGTAAAGATTGATAGCATTATATATGTGCAAGTACTTTAAGTCGTAATGATATATAAACCTTTGGCTTCCTTCTAGACTTCTTTACTGCCATATTTTCAGATAACTCTTATGAATGCCCTTAGGCTGCCAAGACCTTATTTTGCCCTGATCAAAGGTCCTTTTTTTCCTCCTGAAACAAAGCATCCTATAAGAGCTTATGATTCTCTAAATAACTGTGTTGGTACTGTCCCCCAATTCTTGGAATTTAACGGAAAAGAGATGGAGAAGCACGAGATGGAAAGCATGGTGCTCTTCCTACCCAGAACATCTCATGCAACATATTAACATCTAACTTGGGGGGAACCCAAGCTGGTGAATTTGAGGGATTTGTGAATAATTAGGTATTCTTTGTCTTTCACCTCTAGTACTGGTATGATGGACCCTAAAGACTGCCCCTTTGCCCAGCGTGGTAGTACATTCCTGCAATCCCAGTACTTGGGAAGCTGAGATGGGAAGATCAGAGACTGGAGGCCAGCTTTAGCAATTTAATAAGATACTCAGCAACTTAGTGAGACACTGTTTCAAAATAAAAATAAAAATAAAAATAAAATAGGTCTGGGGGTATAGCTTGGAAGTAGACTGTCCCTGGGCTTAATCCCCAGTACCAAAACAACCAAACAAAACTGCCCCCTTTAATGTTATCTGACTGGTTTCTTTGACCTCATTAGAAATAAAAAGGTAACTAGTTATCCAACTATTTAAAAAAAAACAGGGAAATGAAAAATGACATATCTTTTGAAACCAAATTTAGTGGCTTTTTTAGAAGTTTATACAGATGTTTCTAACTTTAACCATGCTAGACACATAATAAGCACTCAATAAATATTTTCTGAATTAAATGAAACCAATTGAAATTTAACTGTCAGGAAATTCTTCCAAGACTCAAAGTCTTTCATTAAGTATGGAATGCATTGAGTTGCTAAATATATAGAAATATTTATTCATACTAGCAAGCCACAAAGATATGTGTTGCCTGGTTGCTCTCTGTGCTAAATTACTTAGTCTCAAGGAAACCCAACTGTTGTGGGGCCAGATGACTACATGCTTTTCCTAAAAATATGCCAAAGGGCTCGTCTATATTTTATTTTGGCAACCTTTAGAAGGCACTGAAAAATTTGTGGTTTCTCCCACTAGACAGTCACATCTACTACAGATGCAGAAATTGGCCAGTCTGTATTCTTCTCTGCGCACGTGAGAGGAGGAAGGTCCACGTAGACGTAGGAATGGCCTGCAAAGAGAGAGCAAAGACAGGCTGATTTCTTTTGTAGCCTTAATACTCTATTAGGAGATGTAATACAAATCCATCTGAAGTCTGTGATATTTAGGGCTTTATTTTTGTGTCCTTTAGCACCTAAATTCATAATTTAAAATAAAGACGATCTAAATCGAAACAGAGCTTTCAGATTTTATAATGCAAATTAATTCACTTTGGATTTAAAGCCAGATGGAAAGTGTAGAATGCCAGTTGAGGTGTGAAGTTTTTATATTTATTGAAGTAATTAGTTTTTAAGACAGTGTTAACTGTTTAAGTACTTTTTATAGACATCTTTAGAAATATACACATACATATATTCATACATACATACATACATACATATACATACATACGTACATGTGTGTTTGTGTATATATGTAAGAGAATTCATATGTTTAAATTTAATTCTTGTTTTAAGGGGCAACTGCTCTTGAGGAATAGCAATAATTTTATAAAATCCCATTATTTTTAATTCTAAATCTGCAATTAAAGGCCATAGCTCTAATCAAGGCTTGTTTTATATATCTCAGCACACCTTTACCATTTAAAAACCAAACAAACAAGAGAGAGCAAAGACAGAGGCTGATTTCTTTTGTAGCCTTAATACTATATTAGGAGATGTAATACAAATCCATCTGAAGTCTATGATATTTAGGGCTTTATTTTTGTGTCCTTTAGCACCTAAATTCAGGTGCTAAAGGACACAGGCCAGCACCTAAGAGATTGAGAGGAGCAGAGCTGCTTCTGGGGTGACGAGCAGTAGTTGCAGGGCCATGTGCTGTAGTAAAGAAACAGTCCCACCCAGTCCTGGCTGTCCTGCTAACCAGCTGTGTGCCTTCATCCTCTAGACCTCAGTTACCTCATTCGTTGGACTAGATCATTTTAGGCTTGTCCAGACCCATAATTTGAAGATGTTCTTATTTCTGTGGTCTGTCGTGGGTCATTTACCTGTACCAGGGCACTGTTCTTGTTGACCACTGAGCAAAACCATTAAACCAAAGTATCATAGGCTACATTCTGCTCTCCCACAGGGACTGGCACCCCATCGGCCATGGCCACCCTTCAGACCCAGTGTTGTGTCTTAACCACTTTTTGTCCTCCACATTGGTGGCTTCCTTTTGGCCCAAAGTGTAAGACAACTCAAGGAGCACCAAGGTGCCCAGGGCAGTCCCCTCCCCTCTGACCTTTCATGTAGGACACGTTAAAACGAAAGCCTGAAGCCGGGCGTGGTGGCGCACGCTTGTAATCCCAGTACTTGGGAGGCTGAGACGGGAGGATCGCAGGTTCGCAGCCAGCCTCAGCAACTTGTGAGGCCCTCCACAACTTAGTGAGACCCTGTTTCAAAATAAAGAACAAAAAATCGGGCTGGGGGTGGAGCTCAGAGGTAGATTGCCCCTGGGTTCAATCCCCAGCACCACAAAAAAAAAAAAAAAAAAAAAACACCAAAAACTAAAACCTGACCTGGTGGTAGGAAGGAAACACTCATTTTCCTTTATGGCATTCAAAGCTTTGTTAAGCACCTCCTCTCTGCCTGCCATGTATGGCTATTACTGCATTTTTATTAACAAATGATGAGCTATACTCTGTTAATCCCCCTTTTTAGATAGATACCACAATAGAAATTTTAACTTGCCCAAGAAGGAAGCTTCCGTAGAGGGATTTAACCCAGACCTGTGTGACCCCAGCAGTTCCTCACCTCCTTTAATCCTTGCATGCATCCCCATTTTACAAACATGGAGACTGAGGTCCGGCAGAATTGGGCTCCGTGTCCTGGGTCACACAACTAGAAGTTGGTAGTGGTGATTCGACTCAATCTGTGTGTGTGGATACCATACTCTCGACCTTTTCCTGCTGCACAGGCTAGAATATTATATAGCAAGAGAAAAGACATTGGTGTCTTTATTTTATTAACTGCATCAAGGTTCCTTCGGGCAAGTCCACCTGCACTTGGCTGAGAGACGGTCACCCTGAGTGGTTGGGAAGAGACCATGGAGAGGCACCTGGCTCACTTGCCATATTCTCTGTTTTGCAGCATACAGAACACATTGAATGGGAGGCTCTTAGAGACCCAGGACAAGAAATTCCCACAGAAAACATTCAATTTCTCCTGCCCTATCCTTCACATTTTCTTGATCAGTGCGAGGTTTTCCAGAAGCCCGTCATGAAACGGGATCTGGCGCATTTGGTTTACTCTTGTTTTCTGGAAAACAGGGTTTCTAGAAGTTAACATATGGTCCTATAAGACTGGTTTTGTGTCAAACTCTAGAATGACTGAGAATGTAAGTGTGTAGCACTGGGGTGCGGCATGTCTTAGTATAAGGCATGTTCTGAGGGTTGGCTCATCCGTTAGACCTGTTCAAGCAATAGCGCTGAAGAGGATGAGCAAGAACAGAGAGCAAGGATGCTCAGCTGGAGAAGGTTCACTCAGGACCCGCCAATCCAGGAGAGTTAAGTGAAAGGTGGCAATTACTGACAACTGAAATGGTCCTATTCCAAGTGGGTTAATTCAGGGCATGAGGTTTATTTCAGAATAAGCCAGGGCGAGTGGAGAGCAGCTACAGTTAATGATTATCTCGGTTATGGATTTACATAGCAATGCAGTGAACTTTTTGGGGGCATGGGATTAAGGATATTTAAAGTTTTCCATAGTTATAAGTTTTTTTTTCTGTGTGTGTGTGAGAGAGAGAGAGACAGACAGACAGACAGACAGACGCTGGGGTGTTCTACCTCTGAGCTACACTCCCAGCCCTTTTTTAATTTTTATTTTGAAAAAGGGTCCTGTGTGCATGTATATCACTGTCAACATGATTTACATTATGATGTGAGACTATAATACACCAATAAAAGTATATTAAAAAACTATGACAAACAAAAAAGAAAAGAAAAAGGGTCTCGCTAAGTTACCAAGCGCTGGCCTTGCACCTGTGGTCCTCCTGTCTCAGCCTCCCAAGTACTGGGATTAGAGGTATGTGTGCCATTGCACCCGGCTAGTTAGAAAAAGTGTTTTAAGAAATTAATCTTAAATCGATGGTGACCTGAGGATGCGCTAAGAACAGCAGAGTGATTGTGGCAGAGGTGAATGAGAATTAACCTTCATCTCAATGGTCTTAAATCTCAGATCCAAGAGGAAAGTCCTTGGCCGGAAAGATTCAGAGGACGATCACCCCCGAAACCATTCTCCCTCCCCGCCAGTGACACCCACGGGCGCCGCCCCCAGCTTGGCCTCTCCGAAGCAAGTGGGGTCGATTCAGAGAAGTATGCGGAAGAGCAGCACCAGCAGCGACAACTTCAAAGCTCTGCTGCTGAAAAAGGGGAGCCGCGCAGACACCAGCGCGCGCATGTCGGCGGCCGAGATGCTCAAGAACACAGACCCCCGATTCCAGAGGTCACGGTCCGAGCCTGCGCCCGACACCCCCGAGAGCCCGTCGAGCTGCTCCCCCGGCAAGAGCCGACGGGCCCAGGAGGAGTGGGCCAAGCACGAGGGCCTGATGCCGCGCAGCCTGTCCTTCTCGGGGCCCCGCTACGGCCGCAGCCGCACGCCGCCCTCGGCCGCCAGCAGCAGGTACAGCGTGCGCAGCCGCATCCCCAGCAGCCCCATGACCGTCATCTCCGAGGGCGACGGCGACGGCGAGGCCGGGGAGCCCGCGGACACCAGGGCGCGCCGGGCCCTGGACTCCGCCCCGGGGTGCGCGCTGGACGGACTGGCGGGCGCCGCCATGGACCCGGGCGACGCGCGGCGCCCCGAGGGCGGCGATGCCCCCGAGCAGTGTGCGGGCGCGGGGAGCCAGGAGAGCTAGGGCCCAGGCTCTCCAGGGATGGGGTGCGCAGCCCGGGCCCTCGGCGACGCCCCCAGCAGTGTGCGGGCGCGGGGAGCCAGGAGAGCTAGGGCCCAGGCTCTCCAGGGATGGGGTGCGCAGCCCAGGCCCTCGGCGACGCCCCTGAGCAGTGTGCGGGCGCGGGGAGCCAGGAGAGCTAGGGCCCGGGCTCTCCAGGGATGGGGTGCGCAGCCCAGGCCCTCGGCGACGCCCCCGAGCAGTGTGCGGGCGCGGGGAGCCAGGAGAGCTAGGGCCCGGGCTCTCCGGGAGATGGGGTGCGCAGCCCGGGGCCTCCCCTGGCGCCCGCCACCCGCTCGCATCCGTGCTGTGGCCCGAGCTGCGGGGCACTGGCCACTTGCCGAGTGGCTCAAAAGCAAGTAGAAGCTTAACACTTCTAAAAGTGCTTCCTGGGGAAGATTTTTTTTTCCAAAAATGCTGGGGGTGTGTGTGCATTTTGAACACTTTTTATTTTAGCAAATACACACACACACACACACACACACACACACACACACACACCCAATATGTACAGAAATAGGAGAATGAAAGTCGGCGTTCAGCTAGGTGGAGTGATGGAGACTTCTGGACTCGGTGGTAGCCGCTGTCAGAGCGTTGCGCTCACGGGGATTGGTGAGTTCCCCAAGAAGGGAGAGGCCGTTGCTTGTAAGAGAGAGGCGGCGGGCTGGCCGGCTCTTGATGCACAGAACACATGAGTATATGCACACGTGTGCTGACGGGGAGGCTGGGCGGGATGAACAGGAAGCTGGTAAAGGGCTAAGCGACTCAACGGTTCAGGTACTTTTTTCTGGGGGAAAAAGGCTATGTTTCTTTTTTGTAAAAATGACAAACGCGGAAGTGGCATCGCTATAACTTGGTGTCTGCTGCTGTGCAGCCACATACACCCAACTTTTAGCCTAATATTTAGAAGCGTGGGCATTTGTTAAATGAATTCCCTCCTTGAGTAGCAGCCGGGCCCTTCGTAGAGGCATGAAGGGGTGGGGATGTACAGAGGGAGGAGGAGAGGGGGAAGAGAAGGGGAGTAAGTGATACACTGCTGGAATTTGTTTCCTGCTTATTAAATAAAATTATTTTTCAGAATTAAATTTGAAAACTTGCACTAGAGAACTGTGGGTGAAGCTTCTCCTTTTACAAGAGTTTTGTAACCAGAGTTTAAACTTCCATTTGGCAATTTCTATCACTTGAAATGTCAACATTTGCTAACTCTTTTGGATATCCTTTTGGTTACACCAAAGAAAAAAATGATGACTATTTTTTTCCTTGAATGCCTGCAGCATTATGTCCTAATTTAGAAAGGTTTACCAAAATCTATATTATCTTACTTTGGAGAAAATGCTGGATAGCTCTTGTTAGTCAAATAAACTGATAAAAAAAAATGGTAGGGCTTGGCTATTAATTAGCCCTGGGAAATGAGTTGTTAGATTAAAAAGATTTTTTGCATCATTTGGTTTGTGTGCTTTTATATTTGTTTATAAATAATTGAGTTGCTAACCACCTTCTAATTTTCTCCAATCAGAATTTCAACACTTTTAAACATGGGAGAAAAGTGTGTAAAGTATTTGTGTTAGTGTAATATTCTGGTGACTCTATCCCTCTCAACTTCCATGTACTTGGCATAAACCAGTCTTGTCTTCTACACTAGAAGGACCTAGGTTGACAGTGACAGTGCTGAGATTCTTGGTCTAAACCCAGTACAGCTATCAATTCCCACCCTTTTTGGTATGGAAATATCAACTGAAAGTTGACTCTACCGGTCAAATCATTCTGAGGTTCATAAAATAAAATTTCTGATACCCATCTTAGACATGTCTTCAAGGCAAAAACAAAGTAAAAACTTAATTTTTCACACAACTGGAAATCAAGACCTGCAGGTAAAAGGCCTTTGGGGCATTTGTCTACTACATGGAACCTATGGATTATTTCTTGCAAATTTTAGAAAAGTAGTGTTGGCTTTTGAATATGAAATCTTCCCATAGCTACCTGAAAAGGATTAGAATGTACATGGATGTCAGAAATCTTAAACATAATATATAAATTATTCATTTGAAGGTAAGATAAACAACATCAAAACTAATAAGCCCATTAAAATTCCCCATTTTTAACAGATACATACTAGGTTTCAAATGAATAAAACCATTGTAAAGTCAATATTTGAAACTTATTTCTTTTTGTTTGTACATGCGTTTTTGAATAATGAGCTAGGTCTTCTTGTACAGAATTGTTGAGTGATTTGCTGGATACAAATAGAACAGCAGTGGAGACCAGAAGGTGCCTGTGGGAGATGGGACCCAGCAGAGAGCAGATAGAACATTACAGACATTGGATGGTGCCATCTCAGAAGACATGTGGAAAAACAGCTCCAAATAATGTCCCAGTTCGTATTTTGAATAAAATGCGAGTAATCTACTGACTGGTAGTTCAAATGATGTGACACATGGAGAGAGAAGAGAATTTTTCACAGATGTGGATGATATAAAGGGAAACAAGAATCAAGAGTCATCCCTGAAGAATACTGTGTCCTCAAATTTGCTACTTTATTCCTCCTTGGGGGCTGGCTTCTCTTTGTGAGCTACATCATACTCAGAGCTCAAGGAGGGTGGTGAGACATCCCTCCTCCTCCTCCTTTTTTTTTTTTTTTTTTTTTGCTAAATTAGGTATTTTTAAATACTCTTATTAGTACATTGCAATTGTACATCATAGTGAGGTTCAATGTGATACAAACGTCCAGGCATACAGCTCTTGGTGTGTTTCCTTCTACATCCCACTCTGTGCCCTCTTTCTCCCTCCCCATACGTGTTAGTGAAATTGATAGTAATTCCTTCATAAATTGCCATAATATTATTTGAACTGTTTCCTTCCTCAATCCTCCTTTTACCGTCCCTAACACCCACTCCCAATCCCCTCCCCCTACTCTGCAGGTCTCACTCCACATTATTTAAAGTCCCTTATGTTTCCTATTTTGTTCTCTAGCTTCCACATGTGAGAGAAAACATATAACCCTTGACTCTTTGAGACTGGCTGATCTCACTTAACATAATATTCTCTAGTTTCATCCATTTTCCTGCAGATGATATAATTTGGTTCCACATTTTCTTTATTCATCTTTTGACACACACCTGGGTTGGTTCCATCATTTGGCTATATGAATATATACATGAATATACATGAAACATGAATATACATGTATGGCTATAGTATGTATAGTCATAGAAGTCCCAGGGCTAAATTATTTCCACTTTATTTTTTCTAAGCATTGGAGAGAAACAAATGAGCACTTGATTTGTTGGTTGGAAACAGTCTCAACATTGGTCTGATTTCTGCCCTCCTATTTCTGAAGACTCTTGATTGAAATCTTTCACTTCCCATATGGGGATAAGAGTATAAAGTAGGGCCTCCTCCATATCCACAAGTTCTACATTCATGGGTTCAACCAACTGCAAGTCAAAAAGGTCTGAAGATGTAGCTCAGTAGTAGAGCATTTGACTAGCATGCACAAGGCCCCGGGTTCTGTCTCCAGGACCACCCAAAACAAAATAAAACAAGAAAAAACCTGAAAAAAATTCATCTGTATTCAACATGTAGAGTTTTTTCTTGTTAATATTCCCTAAACAATGTAGCATACATAGCATTCACATTGAGTTAGATAGTCTAAATATTAATCTAGAGATGATTTAAGGTATACGGAAGGATGTGTGCAGGTCATATGCAAATACTACACCATTTTGTGTCTGTGTTCATTTAGGGAGTTGCAATGACAAGGAAGGAAAGGGAGGCATTTCTATGTGTCCGTCCTCTTCCCTGCCCACAGGTAACGCACCCCTCTCTGGTTGGTAACCTGGGATGACAAGCAAAGCACTGGATTGACTCTTGGTTCTGCATCAATGCATTTTCAGCCTACATGTGACTAATTGTTTACATGGCTGAGATTCCTCATGAAATTAGAACAGAATAAAACATGAATCTGATTTTTTTTTTTTTTTTGGTGGTGGTATTGGGAATTGAATCCAGGGGATTCTACCTTCAAGCTACACCCCCAGCCCTATTTTTATTTTGAAACAGGATCTTGCTAGGTTGATGAGAATCTCACTACTTGCTGAGGCAGTCCTCAAACCCGCAATCCTCCTGTCTCAGCCTCCCAAATAGTGGAATTACAGGCGTGCACCACCACACCCGGCTAGTTTGTTTTAATGAGCTGCTCTTACCTACATTCCATACGGGCCAGACTCTTCACAGAACAAAGACCAGAGTGATCTCTATTTGTTCAGCAATGAGAAAAAGTCATTTATCTGAATTATCAGGGGCTAGGGATGTAGCACACTGGTAGAGCACTTTCCTAGTGTGCGCAAGGCCCTGGGCTTGACCCCCAGCAGCACTAAATAAATAAATGAATAGCTCAATTATTATTAAGGGGCTTCAACCTTAGTAGAAAAGACTTCCTGCCAAATCCATATCAGCATCAGAGCAGATCAAAAGGGGGAGCAGTCTGTGGTCTGGCTGCCCTTGCCAGGATCCCTCCTGACATCCATCACCATGGAATGCCTGACATTGTTCAGGCTGGCAGTGCAGCCAACTGAAACCCTACGTCAGCCTGGTGACCATGGGGGAGACACAGGCAGTCGTCCAGAAACGTCAAAGAACCTCGCTTTCCTTATATAGATGCTGTCCCCTCCCCTTGTATCTTCCCGTTTCTCCCTTGAATAGATGGGAAGCTGGAGGAGGGTCAAAACCAAGTAACCTTTGAGGTACCAGTGAGGATGGAAACCGTGTGTTATGGGGGACAGAGGAGATAGGACACTGGAGTGCTGACAACACCTAGAGTCCCTGCACCAGCCGGAGGCTACCTGCAGACCCGGTGGATAGGTCGTGTTTCGTGGCTTTGCAGTTGAGCAATGTGGTTCTCAGAAGCAGATGCCCTCGCTCTGAGTAGGTTGGTGGGGAGGGATTGGCTGTGCTGAATCTGAGCTAAGGTGCCAGATGAGGAGGATTTCACCGAGCTGGGAAAGTTGGCTTTCCAAAAGAAAGGCATTCCAAGTGGAGGGGCTGCATGGGGAGAGGCACAGGGGCAAAGCATGCGGAGGAAGCCCTGCAGCTAAGATGGGAAGACTGCAGAAACACAGTGGAGCATGAGGCAGGAAAGGTGATCCGAGGCAAGCGTGCCAAGGGCCTGGGATGTCATCACAAGGAATTTGGATTTTGCTTCGTCGTACTGGAAAACAATGAAGGCTTTTCAGAAGAGGAATGAGGTGAGGGTGCTTGTTTCTTAGCCCCCTTCTTGAGCTCTGTTGTCCCTTGGTGACCTCATCTAATCCCACAGTATTATGTAAAAAAAATATATATGTATATAAATATATAATATATATAAAATATATATATCCTATCCTACCCTCCTTCATGATCTCAAGATTACTATAATAACTGCCTATTCGGCTGGGTGTGGTGGCGCATGCTTGTAATCCCTGTACTTGGGAGGCTGAGACAGGAGGATCCAGGTTGGTGGCCAGCCTCAGCTACTTAGTGAGGCCCTCCGCAACTCTGTGAGACCCGGTTTCAAAATAAAGTATAAAAAATAGGGCCGGGGGTGAAGCTCAGGGGTAAAATACCCCTGGGTTCAATCCCCAGTACTGAAAAAAAAAAATAACTACCTATTCAAAATCTGAATTTAAGCTGTGTGTGGTGGCACATGCCTGTAATCTCAGTACTTGAGAGGCTGAGACAGAAGGATTACAGGTTCAAGGCCAGCCTCAGCAACTTAGGCCCTCAGCAACTTAGAGAGACCCCATTTCAAAATTATAAATGGGCTGGGGGTGTAACTTGGAGGTAGAATTCCCCTGGGTTCAACCCCTCAGTACTACCCAAAAAATCTGAATTTAGAGGTATTTCAAATTCAATATATCCAAACCCTACTATTCCCCAACTCTTTCTCCTTGCCTGTTAGGAGCATTATCGTTATCACCATGGCTCAGATCCTAAGTCGAGGGTCATCTTTGTGGTCTCTCTCCTTGTCACCCCACATCTAAACTGTAAACAAGTCATGTTGGCCATATTGCCAAGATATATCACATATCCAGTGTCTGCCCACCAGTTCCTCTGCTGCCTCTCAGGACCATACTGCAGCCTCTTCAGCAGAGGATTGCCAGCGGGCCTCGCTGCCTTTATTATGCATCTTCCACCACAAGATTTGCCCCCGTTTGCTTCTTGGTTTGCCATGACAGAAGCTACTCCCTGCCTTCGGATCTTTATTGTAACGAATGGAAATAAAAGTTCTTATATTTCTCTGCCAGTTCAGGTTCTTCAAAAGTGAACACTGAGACAGTTAGGGGTAGCAGAAGTTTTATTTGAAAGGAAAAGGGAGGCAGCAGGGTTAGGCAGGGAGGGAGTTAATCAGGCTCTGCCATTGGACAACAGTACTTATTTGACGAGTCTGCCAGTTTAATGGGAAACTCTGGGGGAAAAGTCACTCTTTGAGGGAGTCCCATATTGGATGCAATGGCTAGGTCTTTGGCAAGAGGCCATTCTCCTGTGCCTCCTCCATTTCCATAGTTTAATTAAATCGTCTGTCATCAAAACTCCCTCTTTTAATAATAGTGTGAGCTCAGCTTGAAAGCTAAGGTGGATCCTGCGGAAGCTAACAGTTGGAGGCCGTCAGCTACCCATATTCCTCGCAGCTGGATGGCACCTCTTTTCTTGAAGGTTAAGGGCGACATCTGCATGCCTGTCACAGTCTACCCCTTGCCCCATGTGGATCCATGTCCCCATAAACATGGGAGCAACTCCTCCAGGGCTCTGACAGACCTTTCCTCTCAAGGGGAAAACTTAAAAGAGAGGATTGGTGGGACCAGTATGGCACTTTCCTGAACGTCTCTGGGCCACAACTTGTCCTCAGCATTCCCTCCACTCTAAATTCCCCTCACCCTCTCACCTCTGCTGGTCTTGGTGGCTTTCCTACTGAGAAGCCAAGTCTTATCCCTGATGATCATGAGCTCCTGGGACCTTATTCAAATTACGGTTGCTGCACTTGTCCGTTGTTGTGGCTTGGATACGGACTGTCCCCCAGAAAAGCTCATGTCATGGCAAAGCAGAAATGTTCAGAGGTGAAATAATTGAATCGTGAGGGCTCTGAGCTCATTGGTGGATTGATCCGCTGATGGATTAATAACTTGAGTGGACTTACTGGGTGGTAACTGTAGGCAGGCAGGGTGTGGCTGGAGGAGATGGGTGTGGCCTCAAGGACTATATCTGTCCCTGGCCACTTCCTCTTTCTCTCTGCTTTTTGGCTCCCATGTGTCAAGCAGTTTTCTTCTGCTACACCCTGCTACCATGATGTTTCTGCCTTGGAGCTGGCTGACCATAGACTGAAGCTTTGAAACTGTAAGGCCAAATAAACCTTTCCTCCTCTAAATTGTTCTTGTCAGGTATTTTGATTGCCACAATAGAAAAGCTGACTAGCACATGCTTTCACAGTTAGAGGTGGGCAAGGAGCAAACAGGTGCCACTAGTGAGTCACCTGAGTTCCATACATATTACTCCCTGCCCCTATCATGTAACGGCAAGTCTAACTCCTCTTGTAGTTCAGGCTCAGTTACCCCCAACAATGTGGTGACTCTTTTTGCCTGCTAGTCCCTAGACACAAGGAATCCAAAGTTCCCAGGTGGCAGCAGTAGACCATGGTTCATTCATTGGGACCCTTGCTATGTTCCCTAGGAAGGGAGTGTACCATATAAGAGCAGGATATTTGTCAATGCTATAATTCCATATATATTTTACCTCTCCTCCCTCACAAAGTGAACGCCCGTGTACACCACCAAAAATTCTGCCTTTTTCTTGCAGAAAGACTACAAAAGACATTTTGTTTTGCTTTGTTTTTTTGCAGTTGTCTTTCAACATTGCCCTTGAACAAGGGTCATTTTCAGCTTGCAACCACATAGTAAGCTAATTCATGGATAAACCAAGCCCAGGCTTTTCTCTTCCTTTTTCCTTGAAACAATCACAGGGGAGGAGAGAGAGGGGGATGTAGGTGTAACCATGGGACATGGTGGTTGGGCTACCTGCTCCTATGGCTTGCAGATGTCCTCTGTTCTTGCTTCTGACTGCTCCTGAATGATCATTTCCATCCTATGATGGACGGCTGCTAGTCCTGCCAACTTCATGACTTGGCAGTTCTGATAGGACTTAGGTAAGATGGGCACTTCTGGGCACCATCATCACTTGGTGTCTCATGTTTCCATCTCTATCGGGGCACATCAGAACTGTTTTTCAAAAACCATGTAATCCCCTCCTGCAATTAGAACTTTAGGACCCCAGGGACCGGCGTTATGATTCTCCTACTGGGTCTTATCATATACTTTATGCTGCATGCTTTTTTGTTGTTGTCGCTTCCCCCCCCCCCGAACCAATGACACCTCCAATACCATAGGGTCTGTCGATCACGTCCAAGCTGGCAATTACTTTACATCTGTTACTTCTAGGTCTACTTCTTCTTCTTTTTAATTGGTGCACTGTAATCATACATCTTGATGGGCTTCAGGGTGGTAGAAGTATACATGCACACATCAGTCAATTAGCCCTCTCCCAATTCCCACCCCCATTCCCTCCCCACTCCCTCCTTCTCATGCTCAGCATAGTAGTTGACTTTGATATATTTGTGTATGTACGTCCTGTGCATTAGGATATTTCCCCTTCTTCTCCCCTCCCATCTTCCTCAGTTAGGTCACCTTCTTTACTCATCTGAGGTTTTCACTTTGTCTGGAGTCCCTCCTAGGCAGGGCCATGGCTCACCCGCCCGTGTCCTCAGTGCTGGGCTGATCCTGGGTGGGGCCATGGCTCACCTGCCCATGTTCTCAGTGCTGGGATGTTCCTGGTGTGCACTTGCTGAAACCGTGCAGGGACCTTTCCCCTGGGATCCAGTCATTTCTTCAGTCATGAGCTCTTTGGGTCACAAAATTGGCTCAGCTCTGGAAACCCAGTAAGGTATTGTGGTGTTCTTTAAGGATATGATCTCTCTCAAGCCCCCTGCTTATCCATCTTGCCCTCTTTTGATTATATATAAAGCATTCCCCTTGTTGACTACTTATATTTTGTCCCTAGGGATACCATGTGCTATTAAGCATCTCCATAAGACTTCACAGGTCAGGCCTGCTTGGCTGCCATTTTGAGCTTGGTGGTTAGCATGACAATGACAACATGATAAAGAGACTCCATGGTCAGCCTCTCCACCTGCGTCTTTGTGGTCTCATCATCAGCCACTTTGCTCCCAGTGAGCCAAGTTCCAGTCCAGCTTTTCCTGCCAGTGACAGATGGCAGAAGAGAGTCACCACGGAGCTCCTTGGTAAGGCTCATGGCCTCTCACCTACATTTCCAGTGACCTTGGTGAATGATGGGTCCTCCTGACCTTCCCCAGGGAACATAATCCTCTAATGGGTCATTGTTCCAGTCAGCATTCTCACAGCTATAATCTAAAGACTTGACCACATAACTTAGAGGAAGATTTATTAGCTCACAGTTTTGGGGTTCAGTCTGTGTGAGGCCAGGGACTGCGGATCTCAGGGCATGGTGACAGGAAACAGAGAGAGGGAGAGCACAAGACTTTGCTCTCATATCATGGAGGCTGGAAGCAAGAGAGTAAAGGGAGGAGGAACCATATATAATCCCCAAGGCCACAGTCCCAGGGACCCACCTTCTCCAGCCACACCCTACCGTCCTGAGCCACCACCCAGATAAATCTATTATAATGGATTTATCCACTACTGAGATTATAACCAAGCCCCACTTTCAGCATTGCCACCCTGTTCCGTGAGGGCTAGAGGGACACCCTAAATCCAAACCATTACAGTCATCTTGACCTACATATCCATTCCAGCATGCTCCCTTCCCTGAGCTCTTTCATTCCTTCCTCTATTATCTGACCAAAATATGCTGGCTTTTCAACACTTCAATCACTTTTTCTAGGCTGCTGTGAGCCTCCTTAGAGCAGTGAGTTTGCACTATCTTCTAGCATTTTACTCATGGTGTTAAGTCCTATATCCTGAGAGTGATCCCTAAGTCAAGAAAGTCTCCCTTATTTCTTGTTAGGAACCTGGCCTCTTTGATCAAACACTCTCAGAATCTAGTCCCAAAAGGACCCCCTACACCCCTCAGTGCACGCTGGCCTGTTGTGCAGCTCCTTTGTTGTAGAATCCCTTTCTTCCCTCATCAGAGCCAGCACGGCCCCAGCAGGCTATGCTGTGACTAACGGGTTCTCAGCCTGGTGACCAGGAGAAGGGGTGGGGCAGCTCCCAAGGGGACCAGTGGCCTTCACAAAGAACTCTACATGGTCTTTCCTCACATTAGGACAGAAGAAGGGAGAGGGAGTAGTTCTAGCTTTTAAGGAAGAAGGGTGGGCTGCTTCTGCAGGCTCAGAATGTTCAGGAACTTCTACGGAATCAGAATTGTTGGGGACATCCGCCATAAATCCCCATCACATGGTTCAGGTTCCCAGGTTTGGTTCTGACCTTGATATCACAGACGTGGCATAGTTGGACACTTGTGGTAATGAGCTAGTTTTTTTTTTTTTTTTTGCGGTACCAGGGATTGAACCCAGGGGCATTCTACCTTCAAGCTACACCCCCGGCCCTATTTTTCTATCCTTTATTTTGAAACCGGGTCTCATGAAGTTGCGGAGGGCCTCACTAAGTAGCTGAGGCTGGCCGGGAACCCGGATCCTCCGGTCTCCGCCTCCCAAGTACTGGGATTACAAGCGTGTGCCACCACGCCTGGCTATGAGCTAGTTTTACCATCAAGGCCTGTGCTTTGACCTTCAGAGTTTTCTGCTTAGCTACTGCAAGAGATGGGGACTTGATGGCACATTACCAAAGAGACTGGTTCTCAAGGTTGATTTAAAATTGTTAATTGACCCGAAGTTTTCATTACTCACCTGTAGGAGATCAATCCAACTCAGTAATGACATTCTAGTGTATTGCCTTTGTATTTATTATCCACTCTTTCTCCCATATTTGAGATAATGGAATCATCCATCAGTTACCTTACCCCCAGCACCAGGATGCCATTTCATCTAAAATTTCAATAACTGGACTGCTTCCTTGTGCCAGCGGCTCTCTGTGCACCACCTGTCCACTAGGGGTGGAAGCCTCATAACCAGCCAGCCAGTCTCAAAATGCTGTCTTTCCCTCTATGCACTCGAGCCCCTGATACCAGCTGAGCCACTTTGAGGCTGAGATGGAGTTAAAAGTACAAAGATGGATGTTGAAGTTACATCTCTAAAAAGACAGGGAAAATGGGATTGAGAAGAGGAGCTGTTGGATTGCAATGCAGATCTGACAAAGTCTTGGCCAGTCCACCAGGGAGCTCCAGAGAATCGACTGTTTATTAGTGGAGTCCAACTTGGGCAGAAATGGCTAGATCTTGTATCACCACCTTGCTCAGTCATTGGCTGTAAGTTGGTAGAAAAAAGCATGCCATCAATTCCCCCTGCCTTGCCCAGTGATAGGCTAGGTACTTCCCTGAGAATGGTCTCTTTCTTTCTCCACACACACACACACACACACACACACACACTCACAACCTCCAAGCTACATCCCAAATCCTATTTTATTTATTTATTTATTTATTTATTTATTTATTTATTTATTACTTGCAGTACTGGGGATTGAACCCAGGGGCATTCTACCTCCGAGCTACATCCTCAGCCCAATTTTTTATTCTTTATTTTGAAACAGGGTCTCACTAAGTTGCAGAGCTCCTCACTAAGTAGCTGAGGCTGGCTGCAAACCTGCGATCCTCCTGTCTCAACCTCCCAAGTACTGGGATTACAATCGTGCACCACCACGCCCGGCTTATTTTTTGTTTTGAAACAGGGTCTGCTAAGTTATGGAGGGTCTCACTAAGTTGCTGAGGCTGGCCTCGGACCTGTGATCCTCCAGTCTCAGCCTCCCAAGTACTGGTATTATAATCGTGCACCATCCTGTGCTGCTACAGTGTCCTTATCTTGAAATCTGAGGTGGGCCCTGAAGACAAACACTGGAGGCAAACGCTGGAGGCTGTCTGCAACCACACCCCTCACAAAGGGGTGGCCAATACTTTCTTGAAGGTCAGTCTTGAAGGTTAACCACCTCCTTGTGGTTGTCTGCCACAACTCCAAATCCCAGAAAAGAAATGAGCATTCTTTGGCCACAGTACCAAAGAGGTACCAGGAATAATCAGTAACAACCCTGAGTCAGTAACCTCACCTCTGGTCCAGGCCTCTGAATCCTGCTCATCAGCAGCGGCCTCACCCTGGTAACTGCACCTCCACAGCTAAAGGGCAGTCAATCCCTAAACACTTTTGAAAGTCAGTTAATCCTTGGACTCTATGTCTCCTAAAGCCCTACATAAGGTCAGCAGTTTCTTTATCCAGATAGATGGTGCCCTGCAAGCACGCTCCCTGCTCAGCAAGCAGCGTGTGCCGCTTTCCTTGGTGGGCACTGGACGTGGCCTCTTCCTTTGACGCTGTCACCTCTGCCCAAGTTGCTCTCTCTCCCCTTCATCTGTAGCTTTCATCATTCGCGCCGCCAGGGTCTCTTCTTCAGAGACACCTTCCCTGACCACCCTGGGCGACATCCTCCACACCCTACCAAGCCCACTCCACCCCATGGTCCTGTTTCACTTGATAGCGCTGACACACTGGATCCTCTTGTGTTGAACTCCCTCATTCTCTAAAGTCCACAGGGACAGGGGCCTCATCTGTATTGCTCACCAATGCCTTCTCAGTGGGAAGCTGGACTAGACAGAGGGTGAGTGGCATTGCTGGAGCTGGTAAACGGAGTCACTGATGGGAGTGCAGTGCCTGGGATACAGGAGGGGCTCCATAAGGACCTAAAGAATGCGAATAAATGTTATTTCAGGAAAATGTGTGTGGGGAAAAAGCCAGTTGCTTAGGAGGTTCAGTGAGAGCTAGAAAGGAATGAATAAATGCAATGTGTTTCAATGAATTATTTCCACACTTTACAAAAATACATAAAGCTGGGCGTGGTGGTGCATACCTGTAATCCCAGTACTTGGGAAGCTGAGACAGGAGGATTGTGGGTTTGAGGACAGCCTCAGCTACTTAGTGAAGCCCTCAGCCACTTAGCAAGACCCTGTTTCAAAATAAAAAATAAGCTGGGCATAGTGGCACACGCTTGTAATCCTAGTACTTGGGAGGCTGAGATAAGAGGATTGCAGGTTCGAGGACAGTCTCAGCAAGTAGAGAGACTCTCATTAACCTAGCAAGATTCTGTTTCCAAATAAAGATAAAATCGGACTGAGGGTGTAGCTCGAAGGTAGAATGCCTCTGGGTTCAATCCCCAGTACCACATACACACAAAAAAAGCCCTCCTTGAAGTGGGACGTGGTGACGCACATCTGTAATCCCAATACTTTGGAGGCTGAGACCGGAGGATCGCAGGTTGGAGGGCAACCTTGGCAACTTAGCAAGGCCCTCCGCAACTTAGACCCTGTTTCAAACTAAAAACTAAAATATGGCTGGGGTGTAGCTCAGAGGTAGAACACCCCTGGGTTCAATCCCTAGTACCACAAAAAGAAAAAAAGAAAAGCCCTCCTTGAACTTCAGCCTCTTGGCTTCTTTGTACTCTTTCTATGAGTGAGTGTCTGCCCAGTCCTCAGCCACTTACTTTGAAATTTCCAGCCCCACGTGGTGGCGCACGTTTGTAATCCCAGTACTTGGGAGGCTGAGACTGGAGGATCCGGGTTCGTGGCCAGCCTCAGCTATTTAGTGAGGCTCTCCACAACTTAGTGAGACCTTGTTTCAAAATAAAGAATAAAAAATAGGGCTGGTGGGGGGTGTAGCTCAGTGGTAGAATGCCCCTGGGTTCAATCCCCAGTACTGCAAAAAAAGAAAGAAAGAAAGAAAGAAAGAAAGAAAGAAAGAAGGAAGGAAGGAAGGAAGGAAGGAAGGAAGGAAGGAAGGAAGGAAAGTTAGGCTGGGATAGCTGGGTGTGGTGGTGCATTCCTTTAATCCCAGTATTTAGGAAGCTGAGACAGGAGGATTGTGAGTTCGAGACCAGCCTCAGCAACTTAGTGAGGCCCTCAGCAATTTAGCGAGACCTTGTTTCAACATAAAAAGTAAAAGGACTGGAGGTGTAGTCTGGAGGTAGAATGTCCCTGGATTCAACCCTCAGTATTACAAAACAACAACAACAACAAAAAGTAGGGCCAGGGATGTAGTTAGGAGAGTACCACAAAAAACAAATTATGTGTGTGTGTGTGTGTGTGTGTGTGTGTGTGTGTGTGTGTGTGTAAAATCTGACCACCTGACATACACATAAACACATGGATGGCCCTGGAGAAGCACAGTGGGGGTGGAGCTGCCCACTTTACTTCCTGCCATGGTCCCTGACACACCTCAACCTTGAGCTCCAAGGATGCCTTTGGATAAGTCCTTCCAGAGAAACTGGATGATCAAGGTAAGAAAGATGGGAACTGTCCTATATAAAGGTCTAGGAGAAACTGGGATTTCTTGGGAGGAAGGGGCAATTCCAGGGCCTGGCAGTATTGGAGCCTGTTAGCTGAGTGTCCTGGCCCATGCCTGTAATCTCAGTACTTGGGAGGCTGTGACAGGAGGATCACCGGTTCACTAAGTTGCCAGCCTCAGCAACTTAGTGAAGCTCTAGTGAAGCTCTCTGCAACTGAGTGAGACCCTGTTTCAAAATAAAAAATAAAATAGGGCTGGGGATGTAGCTCAGAGGTAGAATGCCCCTCGGTTCAATCCCCAGTACCACACACACGCACACACACACACACACACACACACACACACACACAAAGAATTGGAGCCTGTTTTGGATCGATTGGAGTATTTCAAGAGGGAGACACTGCAGAGGACAAGAGAGGAGAGAGGTCATTGATGGAGCAAGAATTAGACCAAAAGCACAAGTTGGAAGGCCAAGCCTTAGAAAAGAGTCTATGCACATATTTCCCATAGATAAGAGAGGAAAAAATGCAAGAGAAATGTTAACCTAAGGAATATTTCATAATCGGTGCCAGCCACCTAATTAAAATAACTGATTTACTGCTGTGAGAAATACTCTCTGGGTTGATCAATTTACTGCTGAAAAATGTTTAGCTTATGTTGTAAGGAAGAGGAGGGAAAATGGGATACCTTGAACTTGAATGGTACAAAATCAAAATTTTTTTCTTGAACATGTTTCAGATTAGAACCAAATCTTGGTCATCAGAAATATGCTTCTCATTTAAAAAGGATTTATTGCATAAGTGATACATGTTTCATATAGGACTGAAGGCTAACTATTAGAAATATTTGCTTAATAACGGTGGAGGTGAGTACTGTGGACATTCATCAGCAGGAGAGCTAAAAAGCATTCCCCAGTTAGTGATGGTAAATGTGCTATAAAAAAGCTAATTTCTTTTTGGAAAGCATAAATGTGCAAGGAGTCCATAAATTTAATATGCAACTCAAGGAAATACCTTTGGAAAATAATTGCCTGGAATTTTAAATTTTATATCCATAATAATTTCAAAACCAGAAATGTAGCTTGTTTTGTATAAAAACTAGTCTCCAGCCAGGCATGGTGGCACACGCCAGTACTTGGGAAGTTGACACGGGGATTGCAGGTTCGAAGACAGCTTCGGCAACTTAGCGAGACTCTCAGCAACCTAGCAAGATACTGTTTCAAAACAAAAAATAAGAAGGGCTGGGGGTGTAGCTCAGAGGTAGAATGTCCCTGGGTTTAATCCCCAGTACCACACACACACACACACACACACACACACACACACACACAAACACACATTCACTACAGTCTTGAAGGTATCCCTGAGGTCATAATTGTGTGAGTTATTTCCATGCAAGAAGAACACTACCATATGTACAATCAGCCTGTAGGGGGTAGTGGTCAACAGTGTGGATTTAGGAGTCAGGCTGCCTGGGCTCAAATCCGCCTCTGCCCTTACAGTTGGGTCTAAGGCAAGTTACCCAATATCCCCGTGTCTCGTTTTCCTCATCTGTAAAATGGGGAAAATCCAATGTGGGTAGTGGTGAGGGGCAAATGTGGTGGTTCAGGTGAAGCACTTAGCACAGTGCACCTGGAGCCAATTCATAAATACCAGCTAAGGAAACTGAACTACAGGGGCATCAGTCCACTGTGTCCACTTTAGGGAGACTAATTTTAATAGATACTGTGTAACGTTGAGGTTGAAAGGGGCCTGATGCATCTTCTAGCCCCATCCCATCACTGGATACTCAAATCTCTCACATACGTGATTGTGTCTGAGAAGTGACTTTGCGGTCTCTGCTCAGACAGGCAACGAAGGCGACTGGAAACAGTGCTACTCGGGGGACCTGCTGAGCTCCAGCCTGCTCTTCTGCACTCTTGAAATCCTCCTCCACAGGAGCACATGGTACGGCTGGAGCCCTTCGCTTGACAGGCTGCTGGGAGATGAATGTGACTCTGTCTTCCCCAGGTACAGCCTTTCCCACACAATGACTCCAGGATTTCTAACCTCCTTGATTTTGCAACAACCCACTCTGAATAACTAGTCATTTTTAAGCCAGGTATGGTGGTGCAGGCTTGTAATCCCAGTACTGAGACAGGAGGATTGTAGGTTTGCGGCCAGCCTCAGCTACTTAGTGAGGCCCTCCGCAACTTAGTGAGACCCTGTTTCAAAATAAAAAAAAATAGGGCTGGGGGTGTAGCTCAGAGGTAGAATGCACCTGGGTTCAAGCCCCAGTACCACAAAAAAACTAGTCATTTTTATACAACCTCTAGAAATACTATATGAAATGCTCAATCTAAATATTAGTCAATAGCCGGGCGTGGTGGTGCATGCTTGTAATCCCAGTACTTGGGAAGCTGAGACCAGAGGATCCGGGTTCATGGCCAACCTCAGCTACTTAGTGAGACCCTCCGCAACCTAGTGAGACCCTGTTTCAAAATAAAGAATTAAAAAAATAGGGCTGGGGGTGTAACTTGGAGGTAAAAATGCCCCTGGGTTCAATACCCAGTTCCACAAAATAAATAAATAAATAGTCGATTTTAAAATTACATGCTTGTGTTTATTTCTTCAAAAACTATGCCTTTTTTTTTTTACCTTATTTGCAATGCTGGGGATTGAACCCATGACCTCATGCATGCTAGGCAGATACTCTACCACTGAGCTACCTCTCCAGACCAAAACATGTCCTTATTGAGTGGAAAGTAGGACAGGATGTCCCTAACTTCATAAACTTACTATTATTTTTTGGCACAAAATATTGCCAACACTTTTGAGTGAGAGTTTTCTCATGTAAGGGCACTGGGTGGGTGGGGACGAGGGCTCAGCAGAGAAAAAGACAATTTATTTTTGTGTCCAACTGAATACAGGCTCGGAGTTCCACACAGGAGAACTTTCACATTTTTACTGATATTATCTGGAGAGGATATCATCCAACTGACACAAATCCGAGCAGAGAAAGGCAACCTGACTGTACTGTAGTGAAGAAGAGGGACGTCACATGACCCTTCCCTGGATCCTCGCAGGAATAAAAACCACCAGAGTTCTGACCCATTTGCGTTTGCAGACTTGTCCCGGTTCACCTCTGTATCTACATAAAGCTTCAAGCATTTAAAAGGCACGTTGGAAATAAGCGCAATGCATAATAATACTCTCAAGTGGAAGGCGCTACACACACTTTAGTTCTGGCTGGTGTTGATGTCTACATGAAGGAGAAGGTTTGCCCCCGGGAATGAGCTTCCTGTCGTTTTCTCATTCGTTTTCTTTGGAGGGCTCGTTTTTCTGTATCAACCACACTTCATTGTTTCTATTGAGCAGTTGGAAAGGACTGTTGTAGCCTGCAGTGTAGAAAACTTTTTCATCAAAAACTTTTCCTTCTTCCCTCAAAATGCTTGCTAATGTCAAGAGCTGCTCTTGATTCTTTTGGGCACTAGAGAATCCATCGAAAGACCTACAAAGGAGAAAGCAAATACGCATGAGTGACGTCAATACCGATGCTCAGAAGAAGAGCAGGGGCTGGTACCCTGGATTCTGGATGAAGTGTGGCTTCCCGGTGGCTGCACTGACCCTCCCACCCATGGCTCCCACCGAGGAGGACCAGGAGGACCCCCGAGTCCCATCTGTTGACAGGCACATCTTGAACTTACATGGTCTCAGGCTCGAATCCTGTGCTTCCCAGAGGGTTAGGGAAGGGCCTCAGAGTGTATTTCTAGTAAATTCCTATATACATGCTGATGCTCCTGGTTAGAGAATCACACTGAAACCCACTTGATTTCTCCTCTCCAGACTCTCAGTTTCATTCCTTTCCTTCTTCTCTTTTTCCTTTTTTTTTTTTTTTTTTTTGAGACAGGGTCTCACTGTTGCCCAGGCTGGTCTTGAACTCCTGGACTCAGTTATCCTCCTGCCTCAGCCTCCTGAGTAGCCGGGACAACAGGTACACGCCACTGTGCCCAGCTCAAACTAATTTTTATTGAATATTTCCCCTTTTTTCCTCTTGGGCAAAGAGTAGGTGCTAGGTTAGAGACAAATATGCCACACGCTGATAGTCTAATAAGAGACCAACATTTTGGCAGCACTCTCTATACATCCTGAGAAGAGTTGGGTTTTTGTTTTGTTTTGTTTTTCTTTGTTTTTGCAGTACTGGGGATGGAACACGGGAGTGTTCTACCACTGAGCTACATCCCCAGCCCTGTTTTATTTCTTATTTTGAAACAGGGTCTTGCTAAGTTGCTGAGGGCCTTACCAAGTTGCTGAGGCTAGCCTCAAACTTGCAATCCTCCTGTCTCAACCTCCCAAGTACTGGGATTACAAGTGTATGCCATCATGCCCGGCTATTTATTTTTATTGAGAATTGAGCTCAGGGACACTCTACCACTGAGCTACATCCCCAGCCTCCCCCTCCCCACTTTTTGTGGTACTTGGGGTAGAAACCTGAACTACCCCCTGAGCTATACCCCCATTCCTTTTTATTTTTATTTTTTATATTTTGAAACAGGGTCTTGCTAAATTACCATGCACTGTCCTCAAACCTGTCTCAGCCTCCCAAGTACTGGAATCACGGGCATATGCCACCAGGCCTAGTCCCAGCCCCCTTTATTTTATTTTAAGACAGGATTTCACTAAGTTTCCTAGGCTGGCCTCAAACTTGCGATCTTCTTTCCTCAGTCTCCCTATTCTCGGGTATTACAGACATGAGCAGCCACACCAAGCCTGAGAAGAGTTTTGACAGGGGCAGGATCAAAGTGCTTGGGAGCACTGAGAATATGATTAAATCCAGGATGGGGTGTCTTCTGAGCTGGCCTGGAATGGAGATGGTTTTCCTGAGCAAAGAAAGGGAAGTGACAAACAGGAGCAGATGTCTAGAAGTACAAAGCATTTTCATAGCAAGGCAAAAAATGAGGTCAGAAAGGTGAGTCGAAGCCAGAGAGAAGAGCCTTATATAGCAGCCTAAGGCCTTTTGAGATTATTCCAAAGGATGTCCAGCTGAAAACAGCCTGGTCAGATCTGGTAAGGAAATAGGCAGAGATGTGGAACACAGACTGGAGGGGAGGAGCCACAGAGTGGGCTGCTATACAAATGGAGAAGAGATTTAAATAAAATATGGGGAAAAGAGTAAAGGTTAAGTACAGATTTTAAAGTATGTAAACAAAAATATTAAGAGATTGAATCATGACAGCACACTGACCTGGCTGAGGTGCTGACATGCAAGCATGATGAATTTGATTTTGAAGATTAAGAATAAGAAACACTGAACTGGCTATGGTGCCACACACCTATAATCCTAGTATCTAGGAGGCTGAGACAAGAGGATCCCAGGTTTGAGGCCAACCTTAGAAACTTAACAGGACCTTCAGCAATTTAGTAAGACCCTGTTTCAAAATAAAAAATAAAATAGGGCTTGGGGTGTAGCTCAGAGATAGAATGCTCCTGGGTTCAATTCCCAGTGCCAAAAAACAAATCATAGGGGCCAGGTGTGGTGGCGCATATCTATAATCCCGGTGACTCAGAGGCTGAGACAGAAGGATCACAAGTTTGAGGCCAGCACAGGCAAGTTAGCAAGACCCTGTCTCAAAATAAAATATAAAGAGCTGGAGATATATAGCTCAGTGGTAGAGCACTAACCTAGCATGTTCAAGGCCTTGGGTTCAATCCCCAGTATCCTCCCCCACCCCACCCCCCAAAAAAAGGAGAAAGAAAAGAAACACTGAGAAACAAAAATATTCCTTCTATGCCTTCTGTGGTATAAGTTTCATTATCCATAGGCCAATGCGAAAGATCAGTCCTGCCAGGCTTCATCTAAGATGTAAGCCCTCAAGGTCTGTTTCATCCAATGACGTCTGCTCCACACCTGGAATCGTTCCTGGCACTCAGTTCCCTTTAATGCATTATGTGCATGCAGGCATCTTTGTGTATGCATGTATACAAAACAAACCATGGCAGGTGAGTCGATTCAACTCTTCTCTCCTTTCCATCATACACACTGAATATACTTCTGAGCCATGTGTTCAGAAACATTTTGACTCCCAGAGTATTTATTTCCTTGCTGAACAGCCAGCCCTCACTATGCTCAGCCTAAAGGGAATTTGTTTTCCCATCGCATTTTCTCCTTAAAAAACAAATCTTGGAAGAAGCTAATTAGAAGTTGTCTCCTGTTCTCTGAATACATGTTGCGCTCAATGATCTATCTGCTGCTTTTCCTGTCCATGAACATCTATTGTGCCCCCAGCCCACCCCCATGCACCCACCTTTCTAGGAGCAGGGTCTATGGACATGGTGACAAGCTGTCATATTCTCAATGGAGTTACAGTCTACAAGTAGGTCACTATCACTTTGAAAAATAATAGTAGAAGGACATTGAGGACAGAGTGGCTGGCTGGAGAAACTGAGGAAGGCATCGCAGAGGAGGGGTCACTTGTCCTGCAGGGTGACAGCGCGCTCTTCAGGAAGAGGAAGACTGCTAGAGGTAGCAGTGTATGATGTGCGCCTTCTAAGTGTTTTACACTAACTAACTCATTTGATCTTCATGGCAATCCTGTGAGACAGGTGAGTACTGTGATTACACACGTTTTACAAATGGAGACATTTAACAAGGAAAAGTCAGGTAATTTGCCCAGGGCCCAGAGTAAAGAGATGGGGAAGAACATGACAGGCCTGGGGGTGGGGAGGGCGCAGAGGGAGGGGCTGCTGAGGCGGGGCCAGGCACAGTGCTCGCAGAGCTTCACCCAGGAAGCCAGGGCACTGACAGAGGATTTCAAATGGAGCAACAGGTTGGGGGGTTTGTTGTTCTAAGGAAGATCACAGTTCCAGCGCAGGAGAGGAGACGGGGGGGGGGACATGACAGAACAGCCAGGAAGCTATAGTCAAGAAAGAGTTCAGTTGTGATCAGTAAACAGCCCAGTATCTACTGGAAGTGGCGGGCACTGCGCCGAGAACTGGGGTATAAACAAAGATGGCTTCGGTGTGATCCCTATGAGGATGGACAGAGAAGAACAGAATCAGGAATCATGTATGAGATGAATGGGCCCATTCTAGGGTCAGTTGTCAGAGAAGAGTGTGCTGACAAGGGCCTTGAAATTCCTTGCTGGGAAGGCTGTCTGGCGGGGAGGCTGTCTGGCGGGGAGGCTGTCTGGCAGGGAGGCTGTCTGGTGGGGAGGCTGTCCAGCTGATGAGGCCCTTTACTGAGATAGGCACTGTAAGGTCAGAGAAGGTCTGGGGGTTGGGGAAGGCACGTTTTTTAGAGCTATTGGGTTTGATCACTCAACCCCCACCCCTAAATAGAAAGCTAAGAAGTAGCAAAACCATATCTGGAGACATTCACTGGATTTGAGAGTCCTGGGACACAGGGAGTGGAGTGACATGAAGGGGTTGCCCAGAGCAAGTCTGCTATGAAATGAGGTCAACAATGAGGATGAACAGTGGCTGGGAGCGGGGGAGGGCGAGGAGGAGCTGGGAGGAGAGGCATGATGATGAGAGAGTGACATTCTTAAGGGTAAACATCAAGGGAACAGACTGGCCAGTCCACTAATGCTGCAGTGGTCACATGGGAGGGGACTGTACTCATGTGACAAGTGCAAGAGCAATGCCGAGGACGGCTAGGGCAGTTCCAAGGAGCTGGGGGGAGCTGTATCAGACTACGATTTTTCCTTTTTTTTTGAAACAGTTTCTTAACTAAGTTGCAGAGGGCAAGATTGCTGAGGTTGGCCTCGAACCTGTGATTCTCCTGTCTGAGCCTCCCAAGTACTGGGATGACAGGTGTGCACCACCATGCCCAGCAATGTGAAGGTTTGGATGAAGTCTCAGATGGAAACGCAGAGCATGTTATTGGAAGCTGATCCTTGTTATAACATGGCAAAGAACTTGCTGAACTGAGTTCATGCCCTAATGTTATGATATTTGGTTGAAACATTTTCTAAGCAAAGAGTTGAAGGTGTGGCTTGGCCTCTTTTGAATTCCTATAATACAATGCAAGGAGAGAGAAATAATTTAGAGATAATATTTAGTCAAAAGCGAAGGAGAACCTAAAATGTTGGATCATCTTTAGCCTGTCTATATTAGAAATAAGAAATCTTGTCCAGGAAAGAAGGGAATAGCCAAGCAACCCATTCAGGAGAGATTCATCTGGGACTGCCATCTGTTATTTAAGCCAGGACCTATTCTCCAAGAATGACTCCAAAGGCATTTCAGGGATTATCTGGCTGCCCCTCCATCACAGGCCCAGGGTACCGGAGCATGGAGGAGAATGACTTCAAAGGAGAGGCTGTGGGCACCTTTGGGTCCTCGGAGCTCAGTGCCTTGCACCCCCTCAAAGGTCTGCTTGCTGAATTCTAAAGCGGCACTCCTTGGCCACCCCAGGTTCAGCTCAATGGGGTGGCGTGGGCCGATGGCTGGCCTGTGAGAGCGCATCTACGGCAAGCCTTGGCAGTATCCACACGGTGTCATCTCTGCCAGTGTGTGGGGCCCAGGAGCCATGTGAGTGTGGCTACCTCTACCCAGATTTTGAAGTATGGAGGTGTTCAGAGCAGGGCGTGAACCAGGCAGAGGGCCATAGCAAGGGTGGGGCTGTCACAGAGAGTCCCCACTAGGACACTGCCTACTGGAGCTGTGGGAACAGGGCACTCCAGACTGGTATAGCTACCAGTGTGCAGCTTCAGCCTGGGAGAGCTGCAGGTGGGTGACTCCAACCAATCAGAGTTGCTCTGGGGGTGGGGGCACCCAAAGCTATGGAGCAGGGCTGCCTGGAGCACTGGGAGCCCAACCCCTGTCCAGCAAAGCTTTGAAAGGGTGACCTCTGCCCCAGTGGGCCTGAAGGGCACAGCCTTGAGTCAAAGATTCATCTCAAGTCTTAACACCTGGGTCTTAATTGGGAACTGTTATCCATGCCTCTTCCCTGTCTCTCCCTTTGGAATGGGAATGACTATCCTACGCTTGTCCCACTGCTGTATTTTGGAAGCACAGAGATGTTTGATTTCACAGGTTCACAGCTAAAGAGAATTTGCCTCGGGATGAATCATACTTTGAGTCGCACCCAGACTTGGTCTGGAGATATTTAGATGAGACTTTTGAGTTGATGCCAAAATGATCTAAGACTGAGGGTACTGGGGTGGAATGAACGCCTTCAGTGGGTGAGAAGGACATGAATTTTGCACTGCCAGGGACAGAACGCTATGGACTGGTATGCTGAAATCCTAATCACCAATGTAATGGTGTCAGGAGGTGGGGCCTTTGGAAAGTGATTAGCTCACCAGGGTGGAGCCCTCGTGAAAGTGACAGACGGACTTAAGGAGAGGCCCACGGGAGCTTATTTGCTCCTTCTACCATGTGAGGACAGCAAGAAGGTGCCATCTACGAACCAGGAAATGGTCCCTCACCAGTCACTGAAACTTCCAGAAGCTAGAAATTGAACTTCCCAACTCCAGAGCTATGGAAAGTAAATTTCTATTTCTTATAAGCTACCAGTCTATGGTATTTGGTTATAGCGGCCCAAACAGACTAAGTCAGATATCACGTACTGTTTTTTAAGGTATATCTGTTCAGGTCTACCTAGATTCCAGGTAAGGGCAGCCTTATATTTTGGGGTGACATATTTGTACTATGTTTTGTATGTGAAAAGGATGCGGCAGACTTCTCATTACATAAATCGACTGTATCTGGCAACAGACCTTAGTAACATTTAAAATCAGGCCAGCTGGAAGACACCATGAAATGCATCAGACCTGTTTTTATAGAAGGGCAAAAAGCCCGGTGAAATTGCACAGGCACCTAACAGTGAGTGACTGCCAGTAAAACCAGCAGTCAGCAGACCTAGCTGTCAGCGGGGCTGCAAATTACCTACCACTTACCGTACAAACACAGTCATTTCAGCTCGGTCTTCAATGAAGACATCTGACTCTGCAGGCCGGGGCGGATCGGATTGCTGTTCCGAGGGGATGTACAGGGAAATGGTAATGGTAGACTCGCTGAAAGGACCTGAGCCGGGCTCCACGTAGCTGGTCACTGGAGCCGTCATCTTTATCTTCATCTCTGTGCCATAAAAATGAAAGCAAAATGAGTGTATTTATGACTGTTTTCTAAAACCTAACCTATTCTTTTCTGATCTGAGTTTCTTGATTTACTTTACAGCACTGATACAAATATTTACCTTTAAGATAATTTTTTTTTTTTTTGCGGTACCGGGGATTGAACCCAGGGGTGTTCTACCTCCGCGCTACACCCCCGGCCCTATTTTTTTATACTTTATTTTGAAACCGGTCTCACGAAGTTGCGGAGGGCCTCACTAAGGAGAGAGAGAGAGAGAGAGAGAGAGAGCGAGCTGAGGCTGGCCGCGAACCTGGATCCTCCGGTCTCCACCTCCCAAAGTACTGGGATTACAAGCGTGCGCCACCACGCCCGGCTACCTTTAAGATAATTTTCACCTTAAATAAAAAGGCCCCAAATGACTCAATGATTCATGGTCCACATTAAACACTTCCTGTATTATTGGTAATTTTGGTGAATGAATTCTCTCTCTCTATATATATATTTTTGTGGTACTGGGAATTGAACCCAGAGGCATTCTACCTCCAAGCTATACCCCCAGACTGATTTTATTTCTTATTTGGAAACAGTGTCTCACTAGGTTGCTGAAAGCCTCTCTAAATTGCTGAGGCTGTCCTGGAACCTGTGATCCTCCTGTCTCAGCCTCCCAAATACTAGGATTACAAGCGTGCGCCACCACACCTGGCTCAAATTCTATATTTTTAGAGATAAAAGGAGAAATTAGAGATAACATGGTCCAGTTAATTTTTTTGTTTTACAATTCAGAAAATGAGTTCCTATAGGATATATATTCCTTCTTACTGAAACAGTCACTAAATTATTCCAAAGCATTAGCCATGGGAAAGGACTTCTCAATAGTTACACAGAGTCCGGGTTCATCCAGAAGAAACAGGGGGAGGCAGAGGTTGAAAAGTATTACCCCAGTGGTACCTTGCTCTAGCTGACATTAAGGGTCCAAGGAGAGTCACTGTCTGAAAACATTAGGTCTTTGACGATCTGGCTATTAATTCTATTATGAAGGCTATTTCTTCAATGAACTGAAACTGAATAATAAGCGGGGGATCTCAATCACCACATGTACACACAGCTACAAGAAAAACTCCCTTTACCTTTCTCATTTTTGCCTTGAATGTAGCTGTTCAGTTTCGTAAAGCCAGTCTGGATGGCTGAATCCCAGTCCATAGACTCAACACAAGTGCTGATCCACTTAGCTGGCCCATAGTGTCGGATCTCATAACTTCCGGGCTAAAATGGAAAAGAGAAAACTTCCAGAAGTCATTCTAAGACAGCAGCGCGTGAGATGCGACAACACGGGTACCTCGGTCTTTGGTCTACCTGGAGCCAGGTCGGGCCTGACGTCCTGGCTCCTAAGGGCAGGGAGGAGTCTCTCCTGGAGGTCCCGACCCCTCCTTGGGATTAGGGACAGCGACGGCCCCAGCCCCACAAGCTCCTCCAGGTCTCCAGACGCGTTAAAAGAAACAGGCATCCATTACCCCCGTCACCGCGGCCTCTGGGACGTAACCAGTGCCCACCCCAAGCTCCGCAGAGACAAGAAACGAAGGTGTGGCCCGCGCCTGGGGGGGCAGCTAAGTGGCCGAGTTTTCCCGTTGCGCAGGATCGGGGGCGGGGGCTTGGACCACCTTAAAACCGTACTTTTTGCTTAACTTACGGGACCCCCTGGCCTCGCTGCAGGCCAGCCCGACCGCAGCCCCGCGCCCGCGGGAAGCACCCACCTGCGCGCCCGCGTCCTCCGGGGCCACCCAGCCCGGCGTCTCCACCGCCGGCGCCTCCGCGCCCTCCGCTGCCCCGAGGTCGGGCTCGGCCATGGGCAGCGCCGGCGCTCGGGGGGATCCGGCCGAGGCGGCCGCCGCCTGCGAGTGAGTCGCTGACGGTCCCGAGTCCCCGCCCCGCAGACGCGCCCCTCCCGCCCGCAGTGCGGAGACGCCAGCCGCGGGGCGCGCCGGGCCCGGGCGCTAGGGGGCGCGCGACAGCCCGGGGCCTGGCCCGACCCCCGGCCGATCCCTCCTGCGGATCCTCCCGCCCGATCCCTCCTGCGGGTCCCCCCTCCGCCCGATCCCTCCTGCGGGTCCCCCCTCCGCCCGATCCCGCCTGCGGATCCCTCCCGCCCGATTCC
>PVJS01018895.1:0-34331 GCA_004027185.1 Glis glis | reverse complement strand
GTATCAAGGATTTGGGACTATAACTATTTTGTGTTATTAGTAATTAATATTGGGTTAATATAGCTTGCTTTTTATTTCTTTAATGTTAGTCTTAGCTATTGTGAAAGCTTATAATTCTTTTTTAATTGCATGTGTCTGTGCTTGTACCATTCGGTGTTTAGCTGGGCTAACAGCCAACTTTTAGCTGACCAAGGTCAACCTTGGCTGCAGCTCTCGGCTGACACCTTAGAGACAGAGAAAAGGATTTTATTGTTCTGCCTGAGTATGAGAGCTTGTTCTCACTATTAGCAATTGATACCTATTAGTAATCAATGCGAGCCCAATCCCCATCACAAACCTGTTGGTTTTTTTTTCCCCCATAAGGCTTGACTTGAGACTCCAAGAAAGAGGTGGGGCGCGGGGGGGGGAGGGGGACACATACCCCGCAAAAGAGGTTGGTAGAAGGGAGAACTTCCCTAAGGAAATAAAATGAGGCGCGGAGATGAGTAACTGTGGGTTCCTCTCCTTCTCCTCTGTCTCCCCTACTCCCTAAAACATTTGACTTTTTCTTGAGGAGGAAAGATGTAGCAGCCGGGCCTGGAAAGTCGCGGCCCGGCAGGAGCGAGCGGTTAGCCGGCGCTGCGCTCGGCCCCGGCGGGAGCACGCGGAGCAGGTGACCCGGGAGCGCGGGCAGCCACCCGCGGCAGCCACACCGCGGCGACACCTCCCTCCACAGTCACCCGAGTGCTCCGGCGCCGCCCGCCCGCCGAGCGCCGGGCCACGGGAGGGAAACTTGGAAAAGATACAGCCGGAGCTGCAGTCGGACGCGAGCGAGGGGAGGCGACGGGCGCGCGGGGCAGGAGCCACCTGCGGACGCCAGCAGCCAAGCGCGCGTCTCACGGCGCAGCCCGCTGCCTCTGCAGTGGGGACGCTCGCCCCAAGGGGCTTTGGGAGTCCCCCAGGGCGAGGAGCCCCGAGGACATCCCCGGCGAGAGCAGGTGAGGTCCCCGGCTCCTCCGGGCGCACGATCCGCGGCGCTCCGGGGACGCGAGCGGTGGCGCGGGGGTCAAGGCGGCAGCTGGGGCTTCTTCCCAAGCTGGGGTGGGGATGCTGAGTCACGGATCTGTCACTCCATCGCACCTCTCCGCGGCCCTCCGGGGGCTAAAGCAAAACCGAAAGCGAATGCGCCTGGCGGGCGGCCGGTCCCGGAGCTGCGCTCGCCACCTCCTCCGGGCCGGTCCCGGCGGGGGACAGCGCGACGTGCGGCCATGGCCCGGCGGTGGCTCCGGGGCTGTGGAGTCCACGCCTTCCCCGCGTTGCTGCTGCTGCTGCTGCTCCGGCCGCCGGTGACACCGGGTAGGGAGCTGCGGGAGGGGGCCAGGGCGCCGAGCGGGACGGCACCGGGCGCCCATCGTCCCGGGCCGGGGCAGGAGTCGGCCCGGAGGAGCGCGGTGCGCGGTGCGCGGCTCTGGCCGGGGAGGGCGCGGCGCTGGACGGGCGGCGGGAGCCACACGTGGAGAGCGGGGCGTCTGCCGGGCCCCCCCGGGGTCCCCCTGGCTCCCCGGCGGTGCAGGCAACCGAGCCGAGCGAGCGCTCAGACTCCGACCTAGGAAGAAGTCGGGTTGGGCAGGGGAGAAAGCAGAGTTGATGTTGCACCGCAGTTTCCAGAAACGCGTGAGTGCGCTTCTGCAACCCCACTGCCCAAGGTCCCCGACAGGGTTAGGGGGAACGACCTCTCTGGACTTTCAAGGAAAAAGGAAATCCGATGGATGGACAGCTGGAAGGACGGGGTAATAAGGACTGCGAACCCGGGGAGGAAAAACGCGTCCGACAAGTTGCGCACCTGGGGACTTGTTGGAAACAACTCCCAGGTCTGAAGTGGGCAGGAAGTCGGGAGCCGGGATGGCCCGGGCAGCGGGGAGTCTGCGCTCCCAGGAAAAGAGGTGGAAAGGGAGGCTGGTGATCGTTGGTGTATTCGCGAACGCGGGTCGTGTAGATCTAATCTTGGCGACTCGGGGTTTTGTTCCCGGGAGCAATAGAAGGGAGGAGTCTGCGCTTCTTCATCTTTGTACAGACTAGGAGCTCTTTCAGAGTCTGATAAAGAAAAAGAAAAAGAAAAAGAAAAAGAAAAACCTATGCACTCTCTTCTCAGAAAAAAAAAATGCATGAATGTACATATTTAACAAAATGTGCATTTGATTTGAGGATCAAGGACTTGCAGAAAGCCATGCGTAGACACCCATGAGAATTAGCAACCCCACGATGTGTGTGTGTGTGTGTGTGTGTGTGTGTGTGTGTGTGTGCGCGCGCGCGCGCGCACGCGTTTAGCAAGACCTCCAATAATTTACATGATTTGGGGATCAAGGACTTACTGAAAGCCATGCGTAGACACCCATGAGAATTAGCAACCCCACGGGGTGTGTGTGTGTGTGTGTGTGTGTGTGTGTAGCAAGACCTCCAATAATTTACATTCAGTCCAGTAGGGCCAGTCTGCCTGGGACTTGGCAACAAGTTAGAGTCGCTGCCGCCAGACTTGGACTGAATCCATAGCTCCCCGAGGGTATTCTGAAGTTTCATTTTCGTGAGACTGTAATCCTGAATTTTAACCCCACTTCTGAGAAGCTGAGTTATGTCAGTGACCTGGTCCGTTCCTCCGAAAGGGCTAGCCAATGTCCTGGAATGATTCCTGAGGAGATACCAGACATAGCCAGCGCTCGAGCAACTCTGTTACATAATGTGAAAGGGAGATAATGCAACTGTAGTCAGATCCCAGCAGAGAAAGGGTATCGACCTGAAAGTCATAGGAGAACCCTGCAGGAGGGTCTCTGCGGCTCCTTGATACACACAACCTTGCTCTTTGGCCTTACAAGGGTATTGCAGTCATTGAGTACTCCCATGTTTGTTTTAAAAAGCAGTCCTGTTGAGAATATATATATATATATATATATATATATATATATATATATATATATATCTTTTGGCAGTACTGGGAATTTAACCCAGTAGTACTTTACCACTGAGCTACGTCTCCAGCCCTTTTTATTTTTTCATTTTATTTATTTATTGTGGTACTGGGAATTGAACCCAGTGGCATTCTATCTCTGAGCTATACTCCTAGCCCTTTTTCATTTTTTAAAATTAATTAATTTATTTATTGTGGTACTGGGGATTGAACCCAGAGGCATTCTACCTCCAAGCTACACCCCCAGCCCTTTTTTATTTTTTGTTTTGAAACAGGGTCTCACTACATTACTAAGAGTTGCTATGTTGCTGAGGCAGTCTTCAAACCTGCAATCCTCCTGTTTCAGCCTCCCAAGTACTGGGATGACAGGCATGCACCACCATACCTGGATCCTTTTCATTTTTTTTTAGAAGGAGTCTTGCTAAATAGCCCAGGTTTGACTTAAACTTGTGATCCTCCTGCCTCAGCCTCCCCAGTCCCTGGGATTACTGGCATGTGACACAGCGCCTTGCTAAATGGCATATATTCAAATTATACAACTTAATACATTTAGAGGTATATCAATACACTCATGAAACCATTACCACGATTAAGAGAGTAAACATAGCTGGGTGTGGTGGTACATGCCTGTAATCCCAGTACTGAAAAGGTTGAGACAGGAGGATCTCAGGTTCAAGGCCAGCCTCAGCAACTCAGTGAAGCTCACATCAACTTAGTGAGACCTTATTTCCAAATAAAAAAAATAAGATAGGGATGGGGGTGTAGCTTGGAGATAGAATGTCCCTGGGTTAAGTCTGCAGCACACACCCACACACACACACACCAAAGAAAAAAGAGAGAGAGAGAGTAAGCATATCCATCAGTACCAAATTTCCTCTGATGGTCTAAATAATTCTTTCCTCCTACCACTACCCTTCCTCCACGCAACTACTTATCTGATTTCTGTTAATAATGACTTGTTGCTCTTTCTAGAGTTTTATATAAATGGAATTATACAATATGTACTCTTTCTTTTAGTCTTCTTTCACTATTTATTCTAAGAATCCATCCTTGTATCAATAGTCCATTCCCTTCTATTGCTGAATAGAATTGCATTCCATGGCTATCCCACCATTTATCCAGTCCTTGTTAAGGAGACAAAGTTTTTAAATTTGATGGAGTCCAATTTATTAATTTGTTTTTGACATATCATGCATTTGTTGTCATACATAAATCTTTGCCCTAGTCCAAGGTCCCAAAGGTTTTCTTTTATGTGTTCCTCCAGAAGTTTTATAGCTTTAGGATTCATATTTATGGCTGTGTTCCATTTGAGTTTATTTTTGTATATAATGTGAGGTACAGATTAAAGGTGATTTATATTTGTTGCATATGGGTATTTATTATTCCAGCACCATTTGTTGAAAAGATTATCTCCACTGATTTACTCTTACACCTTTTGAGTACCCGTTGTCCATATATGCATGGTTGGTGGCAGTGTACCAAACATCAACATGCAAAAATTCATTGTATTTCTCTACATTCTCGATGAACAACTGAAAATTGAAAAAAAATGTCATTGGCAATAGCTTTGAAAAGTAAAAAAAAAATTCTTAGGGATAAATTTGACAAGAGATATGGAAGATTTGCATAGTGAAAATTATAAAGGACTGCTTAGAGATGGAAAACTTGTATACTGAAAACTACAAAGGATTGCTTAGAGAAATTAAAGACCTTATACTGAAAACTGCAAATGATTACTTAGAGAATTTAAATAACTAAATCAGTGGAGAGGCACACCGTGTTCAAGGATTGGGCAAATCAATATCTTTAAGGTGTCAAGTCTCCCCCAAATCAAAGTCGTAGCAGGCTTTCTTGCAGAAATCAACAACTTGATCCCTAAATTCACACGTAAATGCGAAAAAGACTTAGTATAGCCTAAACAACTTTGAAAAGGAACTGAGTTGGAAGGACAAGCTTCCATGATTATAAGACCTATTATAAAGTCACAGTAATCGAGAAAGTGTGCTCTTGGCATAAAGATGGACAGAGAAATCATAGGACAGAATAGATGGCTCCCAGTGTTTTCAAGTGAACTTAGAAGGGAAGGGGAATTGAGTTATTAAATTTGCTACTTGGTAGCATGATTTTACTCAGAAAGTATAGAGAACCACACATTCCTTATAGCTGAGTAATAATAGTGTCCAGTCTGTTCCTGCTCCCATTCATATGAGGCACAGATAATTGCATGTTCTCATTCAGGTCTAACTTGGAGGGAAATCCAACATCTTGAGCAGAAGGTCATTTATTTCTTAAAGGTCATCACAATCTGAAGGGCTAGAGATGATTTAGCCCAGAGCTGCTGGAGAAGGTAATGATTTGTTTGCAAATGAATATTCCTGGTTACCAGTTTTGCTGTGGACAGGGTGTTAGTGCACTTGAGGGTGCTTTTACAACTTGTTATGTGCCTTTAAGCATTTTATAAGTCATTTCTCAGCTGCAAAGGGCTTTGTCCAACCCTTTCATTTTTTATTTCAAACCATTTTACTCTTATTACTGCTTTTATGCCTCTACTGATAGAAAAAAAGTGATAAAAACTTAAATGTACAAGATGGGTGTGGTGGCATATGCCTGTAATCCTAGTACTTGGGAGGCTGAGACAGAAGGATCTCAGGTTCGCAGCCAGCTTTAGCAACTTAGTGAGATTCTCCTCAACTTAGTGAGACCTTGTTTCAAAATAAAAAAATAAAATAGGGTTGGGGGTGTAGCTCAAGAGGTAGAATGCCCCTGGGTTCAATCCCCAGTACCACACACAAAAAAAACCTTAAATGTACAAAATATGAGATTTGTTAAAATCAATGCCAACACTGGAGGATTACATAAATAAAATAGAACTTTCTTTTTTCAAATAGTATGAATTGTATGACTCAATTTTTTACTAGAAGAAAGTCTGAAAGTAGTTGTTATTGACTAGGAAGATATTAGGTATCACTAACATGTGTGTATGTATGCAGTTGTCTGCCTTCCCTTATTTATCTGTCATAATTTCAGTTGCTTTAGCCAGGCATGGTGGTGTACACCTGTAATCCCAGTACTTGGGAGACTGAGACAAGAGGTTCGCAGGTTCGAGACCAGACTTGGCAACTTAGCAAGACTCTCAGCCACCTAACAAGACCCTGTTTCAAAACAAAAACTAAAAACTAAAGGGCTAGGGTTGTAGCTCGAAGGTAGAACACCCCTAGGTTCATCCCTAGTACCACACCAAAAAAAAAAATGATTTGAATTGGTTTTATAATAATAAAGGTAATAAATAAAATGACAAAAGAAATAACACAATCAAGATCAGGAGTTTTTTCCTAATTCATCTTTAATTACTGATCACTGATCTCTGGCAATGTTTTCATAATTTTATACACTTTACAAACTCTCAAAAATTACTACACTTAACATGTGTGCTTACTATATGTACATTTTATAATCTACCAATTATTTAAATAATTCTTTACTGTTGGATCTATGGCTAGGCTTCTATTACTTCCCAACTGTTGGGTATTTCAGTTGTTTAAATATGTTTGAAGCTGGGCGTGGTGGCGCACGCTTGTAATCCCAGTACTTTGGGAGGCAGAGACCGGAGGATCTGGGTTTGCGGCCAGCCTCAGCTCTCTCTCTCTCTCTCTCTCATCCTTTCTCTCTCTCTCTCTCTCTACTTAGTGAGGCCTTCTGCAACTTCGTGAGACCCGGTTTCAAAATAAAGTATAAAAAATAGGGCCGGGAGTGTAGCACGGAGGTAGAACGCCCCTGGTTCAATCCCCGGTACCGCAAAAAAAAAAAAAAAAGTTTGATGTTTTGAACAGCAACAGAGTAGGAATAACTGGATGTATATAAGCTATACAGAGCAAAATAAGCAAGAGGAAACCCCTCAATGTCTATTATTATTATTTTTTTGAGGTACTGGGGATTGAACCCAGGGGTGTTCTACCTCCGAGCTATACCCCCAGCTCTATTTTTTATACTTTATTTTGAAACCGGGTCTCACAAAGTTGTGGAGGGCCTCACTAAGTAGCTGAGGCTGGCTGCGAACCCGAACTGGATCCTTCTGTCTCTGCCTCCCAAGTACTGGGATTACAAGCGTGCACCACCACGGCTGGCTTCCTCAATGTCTATTAAATAACACTCCGGGGACACTCTTTTTCAATCAAATCCTCATTTCAGCCAACTTGTTTGGGGATGAATCATTCTTGCCAAGTTGGTTTTGTTAAACAGTTTGGAACGAAGTGAATAAATACGTGAAATCCCTCAGTGGGTATTCCAGGAATCATGGTTGATGTGATTGGAAAGTGTTCTCCCTAGAAGACACAATTCCCTTCTGGGCAGTGGGGAGTCACTGAAGGGTTCTGCGCAGGGGAGACAGACTCTTGGTAAGAGTATGGAGAATGAGCGGCTGTCAAAGAGAACCAGGAGCCTGGACGCTAAGCTGAGGCTTTTGCTATAGTTCCAGTTGAGTGGTGATGAAATCCTGAACCAAGGCCGTCTCGATGCCTGAGACCAGAGGGAGCAGGTGTCCTTTCTAGTCCCAGCAATTTTCATCCTTTGCCTTTCATTTGCTCTTCGACCTTTAGCTGTTCAACCTTCTAAGTCTCCAAACGTCATTATTTAAGGGCTTGAGCTATGACAAAACCCACCACCCATGCGAGGTGGGTGGGGAAGCCCAGGTAACGAGCCTGAGAGAGAAAGAAAAGGGTTGATGAGTTGGGAGCAATGAGCTGAGTACAGTCTGCATTTACAGCGCCAAAAGGAAGTGTGTTGGGTTAGCTAGCATTTCAGCTGGAAAATAAGAAAGGAAAAAGGGATTACTGGGAGCCCCAAGGCCTTCACTCTTTTTGGTGTGTCAGTTTCACGGTGAGCTTAGTCTGGACAGGAACCACATCTTCAGCTGTTTTGTGTCTCAACATATGTTGCATATTGCAAGCATTTGAATGGTAGAATAAGTGAAAGAAAATGTTGGCATGCATTCTGACTCTGCTTAAAGAATGGGAGGGTCATGTAAACTTTTGAACTCTGGATAGGAGAGTAGGCCCGGGATCCTTGCCCATATTAGACTCTGTCAATTGACTTGATAAAGGAGCCTGAATCACAGGTTCTTGGAAGCAGAAAGAGGCGTGGTCTTAGCACATTATTTTGATGGCTTCATTTACAAATGATCATTGGGATGTATTGTGTATGTTTTTTTGGCTACTTGAGAGTTTTGAAAATCCTAGAATATTACACTGGTTCCAACTGCTACTATTTTATCCATTGTCATAGTATTCATAAGCTACTAACTTCAGAAAATGCCAATCATGCCGGGTGTGGTGGCGCACGCTTGTAATCCCAGTACTTGGGAGGCGGAGAACGGAGGATCCCGGTTCGCGGCCAGCCTCAGCTACTTAGTGAGGCCCTCCGCAACTTCGCGAGACCCGGTTTCAAAATAAAGTATAAAAAATTGGCCGGGGGTGTAGCTCAGAGGTAGAATGCCTCTGGGTTCAATCCCCGGTACCAAAAAGAAAATGCCAATCATATATGGGGCTTAGAAATATGAGCATACCAGAGAACTGAGAAATATATTCTTCATCTTCAAGGAACTCACGGTATTGCAGACAAGGTGAGACTTGCTTACATTGAATATCTAAGGAATAAATGTTATGGGGAGAATATAGACATTATAATTGAAGTATCAAAAGATGTGGGTAAGGCTTGTGGAAATGAAGAGTTATCCCTATAACTAAAAACTAAACCTCCAATTAAATTAGTATTTCCAATGTAGTTATGAGACCATCTAGCTTTTATAAAGTAAATAACTGGCCACCAGTTGGCTGGGTGGGTTGGATGCAGTGGATTGATATCCTTGTATATCCCAATATCAAGTATTCCTGGGTTTATCTTTGTTTGAGGACCATTCACAATGAAAAGACACGTGGTAGACTTCCTTTTTCTGCAAAACAATAGGGTAGAACTGCAAAACCTCTCCTGCTACAAAATGCCCTGAATGGATAAATGGTAGAGCACAAACATCTTTTTAAATCCATAGCTGGTAAAAGATAATCAACTGTTTAAAGCAAAAATAATAATAATGTTTTCTGGGGACTGTATGTAGCAAACTGTATGGCAACAATAACACGTAAACTGGAGGAGAGAAGTAGAAGTGAACTGTTTAAGGTTCTTATGTTATATACATAAAGTGGTATAATATCACTTGAAGGTAAACTGATAAGGTAACCATATAAATTATAAATCCTAAGGCAACCTCTAAAATCATCCAGCAATGCATTATATTTAATAAGAAGACACAGGAGATAAGATGGAATCATAAAATGTACTCAAATAGTTCATGAGATGGTCATAGTTAGGAATATAGAATCTACAAAAAAATGCTATTGGAATAAGTGATTTAGCAAGGTTGCCGGAAACACAGTCCATATACAAAAAATAAAAAAATCAATGTACAAAATATTAGCAACAAACAATAGGAAATTGAGGTAAAAATAATACCATTTGCATTCGCATCAAAAATATGTTATACTTAGCAGTACATCTAACAAACTATAATAAGGCAGGTTCACTCAAAACTATAAAAACATTTCTGACAGAAACTATAGAAGACTTAAGTCAAGAAAACACTGTGTTTATGAGTTTCGAGAAGACACAATATTATTAAGATGTCTGTTTTTCCCCAAAGTGATCGATAGGTTTAACACAATTCCAATCAAAATTTCAGTAGGCTTTAAAAAGAAATTGTGAAGCTGGGCGTGGTGGCGCACGCTTGTAATCCCAGTACTTGGGAGGCTGAAACAGGAGGATCGCAGGTTCGAAGTCAGCCTCAGCAGCTTAGTGAGGCTCTCAGCAACTTAGTGAGACCCTGTTTCAAAATAAAAAATAAAATAGGACTGGGGGTGTAGCTCAGAGGTAGAATGCCCCGGGTTCAATCCCCAGTACCACACACACACACACACACAAAAAAATTGTACTGATTATAAAACTAAAAGAACCTAGAAGAGCAACCTCGACTTTGAAAATGATTAACAAAGATTTATACTACTCAGCTTCAACATGGTATTGGTGTCGAAATAAACAAATAGATCAATGGACTAGAATAGGAATAAACATACACAAACTTCCCTCTAACTCATGACCCTATACAAACACCAATAGAGGTCTACCAGTGCTGGAACAGGATCACAGTACCTGTTAAAGGTACAAGGGAGAGATTGGCTGATCTGGAGGGAAAGACCAAAATGACACTCTACACCCCTGAGACCCACGCATAAAAGGCTTGCCTGGACCTGAGACAGGACCAGGGAAAACCTCCCCGTCCTACCCGGCACACAAGCACCAAGTAACGACCACAACAGCCTATGGCAGAGGACGCAAGGAGAGACGCCCGTCTGTGATGTACGCACGTAGGGAAGGACTAAAGTTGAAGGCAGAGCAGGAACACTGAGAAAAACACTGTGGACACTCCAGCCCCCACCCCAAGCTCTGTAACACTAGAGCAATCTGAAGTCAAGGCGTTCTGAAGGTAACCATAGCAACAGCGAAATCCAAATGCAACTCAACAAGTGACTAGACGGGCTCAATCCGCCTGCATGCTCAGTCTAGCAGAAGACAAGTCTCCATCCAGTGAGGAACGATGTTTAAGTTATGGGACACCAAATGCCTAAGCAGGAAATGAACAGAGGGCTGCTTCTCTGACAAGAAGGCCCCGGCTGTTGAACTGGAAGGAGGATGTGAAGTTCGAGGCCTCCTCCCTCACAACCCGCCCATTAAAGGGATTTGCACACACCTCACCCAAGTGGAGGAACCCTGGTACACACTCCGTAGCCTTCAGAAGCAGGAGCAGGCTCCAAGGAAGTCTAGCAACGGTGTGTGAGTGACGTTTGGGGAAATTTTTTTTTAATGGACATAGGTGTTGTTTCTTCTGTGTATCACCTATTATGTCCTTTGCTCATTATTCCATTAGAGTATTTATCTTTGTGTTGATTTTGTAAGCATTCTTTACATACTAAGAATCTTAACTTTTTATTTATTTTTTTTTTCGGTACTGGGGATTGAACCCAGGGACATTCTACCTCCGAGCTATACCCCCAGCCCTATTTTTTCTTCTTTATTTTGAAACAGGGTCTCACTAAGTTGCGGAGAGCCTCACTAAGCAGCTGAGGCTGGCCGCAAACCTGCAATCCTCCTGTCTCAGCCTCCCAGGCACTGGGATTACAAGCATGCACCACCACACCGGGCTGGAATCTTAACTTTTTGACATTTGTCGCAAATGTTTTCAATTTGTCTTTTAGTTCTTTGGCTTTACTTAACTCTTTTATGTGGCTACATGATCATTTTTTTTCCTTTATGGTTTTTTTACTTTGCTACTTTGCCAAGGAAAGCTTTATCCACCCCAAATTATTATTAAGAAATGCTCTCTGCCGGGTGTGGTGGCGCACGCCTGTAATCCCAGTACTTGGGAGGCTGAAACAGGAGGATTGCAGGTTTGAAGGCAGCCTTGGCAACTTAGAGAGACTCTCAGCAACTTAGCAAGACCCTGTTTCCAAATAAAAATTTAAAAAACTAGGGTTGGGGGTATACCTCGGAGGCAGATGCCCCTAGGTTCCATCCTCAGCACCACAAAAAAAAATTAAAAATGAAAAAAAGAAATGCCTTCCTATATGTTCCTTTCACTCAACAATAGGCTCTTTAGAGGCTAGAACCATTTCTTCTATATCCTTCCCAGGGTCCACATGGGGATTCCTGTATGATAGGGATTCCCAATCTTTTGCTGAAAGAAGAAAAATTCCTCTCCTCAAGGAGGATTGGAGATTCCCAGTTTGGAGTTAAGGCGGAATATGCTCAGAGATGAATAACTTCTGCTTAGGAAACTCCAATAGTAAGTTCCTGAAAAACTTTAATTGTACAATTAAGCATCAAATTACATTTGTGTTTAAAACCAAAAGCAAGAGGCAAGTGGAGATGGGGATGAAGGAATGAAGCCTGGAGTAGGAATGGGGGGCAAGGGCTGCAGAGAAGGGCTGGCCAGGGCGTGAACGGGGCTGTAACAAGGACAGAATGAAAAGACACAGGTGAGACAGGCATCAAGTGCCAGAACAGGCTGCACCTGGTGGGATGGAAAATGGAGAAAGGGTCAAGGTGCATGTGATTGGCACAGAGGCCTTGTAGAGATCAGAGGAAGGGAGGTAGGGAAGGAAGGATGGAGAAGGAGACTCTTCAGCAGCCTTTGCCATTCCTTCTGACTGTTTCAGGTCTTCCAACAGTCTGGCCCAGGCAGAATTATGTTTCCCAGGATTAATACTGTACCACTTGAGATCCTTGGTCCTCAGGAAGTTGGTAGAAGATTCCTGAGTGCGACTCCAGAGGGTTTCTCCTGCTTGCCTGTTCCCTTTGGCCAATGGTCACACAAAGCCCTTGTACAGCCTGGTTCTGGACACTTTCAGTTTCAGAAGTGGCGATCGATAGCCATGTTGATGTTGCTGCTGCTGCTGCTGATGATGATGATGTTGATGATGTTGATGACGTTGATGATGATGATAATGATGATTCCTTGGACCTTTGAGTCACAGTTCACGAAGTCCATTTCACATCCGGGAAGCTTTGTGCCTCTCAGCAGCCTGGTGAATCATCATGCTCACTCATACAGAAGGAAACTAGAGTGGAGAGCAATGAAGAAGTTTACCCAGTGGCCCAGTTTCTGAATCCACACTCAATGCTCTTCCTAATGAACCTCCCTATCTTCTTCCAGGCCCTCATTCCTTTTCTTTTATTCAACCAACAGAAGTCATTGATTGGCTTGTAGGTGGACTGGATAACCTGTCAGACCCCATGTTCATTGAGTATTTATGGAACAAAAATCAGTGTGTTGGATCTGTCTGGCCATGGACCTGCTCTTGGACCCTCTTGCTAATCTGTTTACTATTCAGTTGGATGAAGAAGGAGAGGCAGGGCAGAGTTCCACCTCGTTGGAGATTTCATTCTGACAGTTGGCATTGATGAGCTCATTCTTTCCCAGTAGTAATAAGAAAAGATCAGAGCTGGGTGTGGTGGTGCACTTCTGTAATCCCAGTACTCGAGAGTCTGAGACAGGAAGACTGCAGGTTCAAGACCAGCCTCAGTAACTTAGTGAGACTTTCAGCAACCTAGTGAGACCCTTTTTCAAAAGAAAAATTTAAAAGGGGGCTGGGGGTATAGCTTGGAGGTAGAATGCCTCTGGGTTGAATCCCCAGCACCACAAAAAAAAAAAAAGAAAGGAAGGAAGAAGGAAGGAAGGAAGGAAGGAAGGAAGGGTCTTTTCTGCACAAAAGGGAAAACCTGGAAAAAACAAAAAGAAACAATCACTGGGTTTGGTCCCTGTGTTTACTTCATAGTCTGGGACCTGTTTCTCCTCCTTCAAACTTCCTCCTGACTCCAAGTCTTTGGGTTCATGCATTCCTCTCTCTGGAATATTCCCTTCCAACCTTCCTGTCTTTATTTGGCTAACTCTTGCCTATCCTTGTATTTTTTTCAAGAGCATGTACCAACCATTGTAATCAAATATCACTCCTAGCAAAGCTTGGCTGTGTCCATTTGGTTCATCCCACTATATCCTGTGCACTACATCCCAGGAAGAGAAAGCCTTCCAAAACATGTGGAAAGACCAACCAGAACTTAATGCAACATCAGGCTTCAGGAAGAGTGTTCCATGGGGAATTAGGGTGTCTCTGCAGTCAAAGAAAGGGACTGATCTTGAGTAAATTGTATGTGAGGTGTTTGGTGTGAGGCAGGGATTCATAGGTTCCCTCGCCCTCTGAGTTTTCATAATAATCCATGGCAGCTACCATCAGTCCTCCAGAGGTGGAGAGCTCAACTCTGTGATCTCCCAGGATCCCTGTAGGTTCAAGACAAGAATGTTAAAGAGCAGGCTTGGGGCAAGCAAGAGAAAAAGGCAGGTGAGAAAACTCATGTAGTCCTACCAACTAAATCCAGTCTTTTGTCTACTGTTTCCCCCTGGGGATTGCATGTCTCTTATTCTTTGGAGTCACTGATCTGTGGCTGGAGGGAGATCTTCTATCCACACCCAGAGAGGTCCAAAGGTCCAAGGTTGGTTCAGGCTTCCTCAGAAGGAGGGAACATTTTATCATAGAGCAGGACCTTTTTTTTTTATGGGACTCTCCATTCTGGTCTGCTGCCAAACATTTCTAGGGTTGATTTGAATTGATTATTTTTGTACTAAGGATTGAATCCAGGGGCATTCTACCTCTGAGCTATACCACCTGCCCTTTTTTATTTTGAAACAGGGTCTCCCTAAGTTGCTGAGGCTGGCCTTGAGTCTGCAATCCTCCTGTCTCACCCTTCCAAGTATTGGGATTACAGGTGTAGGCCACCACACCTGGCTTCATCCTTGTCTTTGAGTATTGGCTGGACACCAACCATGGGGGACTTAAGCAAATCCTCCTGTCTCAGCCTCCCAAGTACCAGGGTGACAGGCGTGCACCACCACATCCAGCTTGATTTTAGTTGATTGGGTTATTTTTGGTGCTGGGGATTGAACCCAGGGGCATTTCATCTCTGGGCTATACCCCCAGCCCTTTTTATTTTTAATGCTGAGGGTCTCGCTTAAGTTGCTGAGGCTGGCCTCGAACCTGCAATCCTCCTGTCTCAGTCTTCCAAGTACCAGGATTGCAGGTGTGCGCCATCATGTCCGCCTTGATTTGAGTTTATTTCTATGGTTATTCCTCCCCACCCCACCTCTTCACCCCTAAGTATTTTCCCAGGTATGTAACATACAACAAAGCACCATGGATGCAGATCTGGTAGCATGCAGCTCAATTTGTGGTACTGCCAAGCTAAAACACACACACACACACACACACACACACACACACACACACGTAGGTTTTTAAGGGGGGGTCAGATCCAGTTAGAAAGGATTAGAATAGAAATTCAGAAGAGCACAGTAAGAGGTACATGTAAATGAGGTCCACCTTGATGGAATCAATACCATGACCTGAAAAGGATATGAGCGAGTGGTTATTCATAAGTTAAGAAGTTCTATTTATTTATTTATTTATTTATTTATTTGCTTATTTATTTGTGGAACTGGGGAATGAATCCAGGGGCATTTTTACCTCCGAGCTACACCCCCAGCCCTATTTTTTATTCTTTATTTTGAAACAGGGTCTCATTAAGTTGCAGAGGGCCTCACTAATTTGTGGAGGGCCTCACTAAGTAGCTGAGGCTGGCCGCGAACCTGTGATCCTTTTGTCTCAGCCTCCCAAGTACTGGGATTACAAGTGTGTGCCACCACGCCCAGCTGGAGCATGCCTCTTAACAAGCCCAAATCTCATCTCTCCCCCCACCCTGTGCACTTTTGCAGGTGCCACATGCCCTACCCCCGTGTCCATTGAACACGCAGACATCCAGGTCAAGAGTTACAACCTGAACTCCAGGGAGCGGTACGTTTGTAACTCTGGTTTCAAACGGAAAGCCGGCACGTCCAGCCTGACCGAGTGTGTGTTTAACAACACCACCAACACCGCCCACTGGACAACACCTAGCCTCAAATGCATCCGTAAGTAACAGTCCCTGCACTGTCCCCACCCCTCCTGCCAATGCTGAACAGAGGGCAGCGCTGGGGAGCTGAATGAGCACGCCTCAGGGCCAAGAGATCTGTATTGAGGTCCAAAGCAATAAAACACTCAGCAGCCCTTCCTGGAGATGGAAATTCGCAGGCACTGGGGTCACATAATTTTGGGGTCAAATTCTGGTTCTGCCACTTACTGTCTGTGATGTCTCAGGCAAGCTTTTATTTAACCTCTTGGAACTCTACTTGGTTATCTAGAAAATGAACTCGATATCAACACTGGGGGTTGTGGGAAGATTAAATGGAGCCCAGTAAATACTATTACTACCATGAGTGCTTGTTTTGAAACAATGGTAACAAGAAAATTGGCTACACAGAAGAGCATGTGCTTGTGAGCCTGCTTGCTTCCTGGAGAGCTTTTTGGATTTCTCATGAGGAAGCTAACTACACTGCTCTTGGCAGTTGGCACCCAGCCCAGGGAACTTGGGGAGTCTCACAGCTTAGTCACCCAGGGATGGTGTCCACCCAACACTCAAGAGCAGGGATGAAGCCGGGCACAGTGGCACACACCTGTAACCCCAGTACTTGGGAGGCTGAGACAGGAGGATGGCAGGTTCGAGGCCAGCCTCAGCATTTTAGTGAGACCTTCAGCAATTTAGCAAGATCCTGTTTCAAAATAAAAAAGGCTGGGTGTGTAGCATGGAAGTAGAATGCTCCTGGGTTCGATTCCCAGTGTAAAAAAAAGATTTTTTTTTTAACCATCCACAACTGGACTACCATCCTAGAAAAGCCAAGCAATCTTGTAGTCAAAGCCGTTCAGTGCTATTTCCAAAAACACTAATCCCAGCTCTACTCCCCTCTGTTCCTCTAGGAAAATAAAGATTTATTCATTTTACATGGTCTTCCAAGAAAGTCCTGACTTATGCATTCACTGGTACTTAGTCATGTCCAACAGCATCTAAGTAGAGCATTGATGGCCAAAGGCTCCTGTCCAGGATGAGACGGGAGGTGTGGTCCTAGAGCAAACCCCCTCTGCTGGAAACTCTTGGAAGAGCCAGGCTTCCTCGCCCGATTTGTAGTGATAGATCCCAGCTCTCCAATTGAGAATTCCGCAGATGTCAGAGGGAAGGGAAGGCAGGAAGCCCTGTCACTTGTTTCAGGGAATCACAGGGCTGGAGAATGCGGCATTGGGTGCACTTGAAGGGGAAAGCTCAGGGAGGCCAGGTACAAGCACTGTCAGGAGGAACCCAGAGTGGAAAATCAGGGCTTTTCCACTGTTGGGAAAAAGATGCTTTCTCAAAGCCTGCATTCTTTGGGGGAATGAATCCAGGAGGGAGAAAAGCTGCCCGCTCTGAACTAGGCTGGGAGAGGTGAGCAAAGAAGGAATCTGGAATCAGAATTTTAGAGCCCACAAGTTGGAGGAATCTTTAGGTTTCATCTGGTCCAAAGGTTCCTCTCCCACAACCTTTTTGCCACTAAAAACTCCCTCTCAGCCGGGCGTGGTGGCGCACGCTTGTAATTCCAGTACTTTGGGAGGCGGAGACCGGAGGATCCGGGTTCGCGGCCAGCCTCAGCTCTCTCTCCCTCTCTCTCTCTTTCTCTCTCTCCTTAGGAAGGCCCTCTGCAACTTCGTGAGACCCGGTTTCAAAATAAAAGTATAAAAAATAGGGCCGGGGGCGTAGTGCGGAGGTAGAATGCCGCTGCGTTCAATCCACGGTACCACAAAAAAAAAAAACTCCCTCTTATTATTTTTCCCAACTTCTCGTGCTTCAAATGATTTTTTTTTTCTGCTAAACAACTGGAATCTGTTGAGTTATCTTTTGTTTTCCCATGAAAAACCAGGATTAGCCAATTGCCTATAATACAAGTACTTGGGAGGCTGAGACAGGAGGATCGTAGGTTCGAAGCCAGTGTGCAGTTAGTTAGCGAGACCCTGTTTCAAAATAAAAAATAAAATAGGACTGGGAGTAAAGCTCAGAGGTAGAATAACCCTGGGTTCAATCCCCAGTATTGCAAAAAAAAGGATTATAAAATTGAGTTGATATCATTCCAACCAAAAATAAATTGATATTTAACCTGTGCATTATTTTTGGAAATGCTATAAAAGTTGTTTGTATTTGCATTTGAGTTGGGAAACACCATTTAGTGCCTATGCTTCTAACCTGTGCTAAGAAGCTAAATATCTCCATTGTAAAGTTATGTGTTGATTTTTAAAGTTATATCCAGTTCTGACACCATCTCAGCTTCCACGATGGAGATCATAAATGCCATGTGGTTATCCTCTCTCTAGGAGACCCCTCCCTGACTCACCAAAGGCCAATGTCACCCTCCACAGTAGTGACGCCAAGGGCGACCCCACAGCCAGAGAGCCCCTCCCCTTCTGAAAAAGGTAGGAATGTTGGGAACTTTTTAAGGACTACCATCCAAGTCCCTCCTCCCCCGCCAATCCCATAAATTCATGGACCACTGCTGGTGTTTCATTGAAAACTTAGAGAATGGAACAACCTTTTTATGAAAATCAGAATAAAACTTACAGTGGCTCAATTTTTAAATTAAACTTTCTTGATACTCAGGTTTCATATTGCATAATTACTAGTGGCTTAGAATCCACTATTCATATGCCAGAGCATATTTAGTTGTAGACACTTACCAAGAACTGGGACACGTTGAGATTGAACCTCGCTTGCTTGTTTGCCTGCCACTGTGTCATGGTTGCTGGCACTCCCACAGGGGAAACAAAGGACCTTCTCACACAGAACAGGAGCATCAGCAAGTTCACATCAATCCCTTGTCCCCCAGGCCTACACGGGCAACACGTATGGGCCTGAATAGACAACCCGCACTGTTGAGGAGAAAGCCTGGGCTCAGGGAACCTGAATGTTTTATAATTGGCAGCAAACATGTCTGCTCTTTTCTCCAGAGGGAGGCACTGTCTCTGGCTTCCAAGTCACTTGCTATATACATGTCCTGAAGAAGATAGTCCACAGAAAGGACCCATAGGCCCTCTGTTTGCAAGATGAACAGCAATGTGAGGGACCCATGGAGAGTTGTCTCCCCTCAGTCTTAAGCATCAGCAAATTAACGATGATGCTCTCTTAGAGAAGCATTGCACGAAGCCACCAATGTTCTGTATTCCAACTGAGTCTTAAGTCATCTTTTAGTCCAATTTCCTCAGCACGTTCTCTATGTTAAGAAAATTTGAAAACTTGGATGCTAAATATCTTGAAGTAATATACTCTGCATCCTATGAAACCTATATTTTATATCTACCTCTTGGTTTTGTAGTATTATATCATCCACTTTGTGGTTTTTCTTGGCCCCTTTTTCTCCTCCTTTCCCCCCAAGTGTGGGCATCTCTGTCTTACTTATTCTTCCCTGCTCAGTCGCAGCCCCCCCCCACCCCCAGAGCACTGGTTACCAGCGTTGGATGCACAGTGAGAACACAGAGGAGCTCCACTTTGTCTGGGTAATGACCTGAGAGTCAGGAGCTCTAGATGTGTCCCAGGTGGTTCTTAAGTAACCCAGTCTGTTCAGTTACTGGCTCTATTTAAGTTTAGGGTAGTTGCAGAACTCTTTTGATCTGAATCAGACCTGGTTCATGCAAGAGAATGACCAAGTAGCCACTATCTCCCAGCCCTGCTTCCTTGTCCTAAACACTTGGTCAGATGTCACCGCAGAGACAAGACCTCAGATGTGAGAGAGTAGGCTTAGACACAGGCTGGGGGTGAGCATGGGTAGATGTAAAAGCCGGGGTTGGGGGAGTCTATCTGCAGGGCACCGTGGAGCACTGGCCACTTGGGAAGGGGAAGGTGTGTATGAGGTAGTGACAGAGGACTGGAGGGAGTGGGCTTCTTACAACGTGTATGGCTGGGAGAGAGTGGGAGTGTGGCTCATTCATGTGTCTAGAGAACCACGATGCAGGGCCACCCCAGGTACTTCATTTCTGGGCTGCATTTCCCAAGTTCCATACTTCTCATGGCAGAAGACCCACATTTCACAAAAAGGGAATCATGAGCAATTATGCCACACCTTACAGTTTAGGGGTGGCCATCTACCAGTGAGGGACAGGGAAGACAGGAACCTAAACACCAGGCAGCTGCCCCTCCTGAAATCAAAGCTAAAGCAGCGTGCTTTCCTCAGATACCAAAGCTCCTGCTTCCTCTTATTTCAAACATGCTGGGCCAACGTGTGCAAAAGAAAATCAGCACCCTAGCTCCACTGGTGTCTTGGGGTCAAGTCTTTCAGCATTACACACGCTTCTCTAGGAAACAGCCAAATCCACTCCAATTGGTGGCATCTTTTCTTTTTCTGCACCATGATAAATAAGTATATTTTTACATACTTTTATTGGTGCATTATAGTCTCACATCATAATGCAGTTCATAGTGATAGTGACATACATGCACACAGCACTTGGCGGGCTTTCCCCGGCTCCCTCCCCATTCCCCCCTTCCCCATACAGGGTATTGAGACTGACATTGGTATTCTCACATATGTACATAGTGTCAATGGAAGTGATTCCATCATTGATCCTCCCTCAATCCCCTTCCCCTTCCCCTAGACCCCCTCCCTGGCTCCACTGGAGTGTCTCCATTATCTGAAGTCCCTTTTGAATCCCAATTACTCCCTAGCTTCCGCATATTAGAGAAAACATATGACCCTTCACTTTCTGTGACTGGCTAATCTCATTTAACGTAATGTTCTCCAAGTCCATCCATTTTCCTGCAAATGACATAATTTTGTTCTTCTTTATTGCTGAGTAGAATTCCATTGTGTGTATATCCCACAGTTTTGTAATCCATTCATCTGTTGATGGACACCAAGGTTGGGCCCATAATTTGGCTATTGTGAATTGTGCTGCTATGAACATGGATATGCATGTATTGCTGTACTTCTTTGATTTCAGTCTCTTTGGAAAGATACCCAGGAGTGGTATAGCTGGAAGGTATATTCTTTAGAGTCCTCACATGTCCCATGGCCCTGGTGGATGGGTACGTCACTCACGTAAGGAACAGTATGTTGGGAGCAGTCTGACCTAGGCAGGCTCACCAGAGTAGGTCCTTAGTTCCACCCTCAGCCAGAGCCGAGAAGAGACTTGCCTAAATCTGTGTTCTCCCTGTCTTGGAATTTCCTACAGAGCCAACAGCTTTATCTCCCAAGTCAGATACCACAGTGGCCACAGAGACAGCTACTATACCAGGCTCCCGGCTGATGCCATCAAAGCCACCTTCTGCAGGAACCACAGGCATAGGCAGTCATGAGTCCTCCCAAGCCCCAGCTCAGACAACAGCAGAGACCTTGGAACTTACGCCCTCCACCTCCCAGAAGACTCCAGGTTAGCACCAGCCTTGCATGAGGAGAGGCCAGCTCCCCTGAGATGCTTCTGAGTCTGGGGCCAAGATGGCTGCATAGCTTTACACCGTTCCCTCCCAAGTGGGGACAGGCTGAGTTATCCCGCAGCCTCCGCCTGTCACAGCCTCCTGACCTGGTCTCTATGCTGTGTGTTCCACTGGCTTGATCCAGCGGGGACTGCTGGAAATGAAAGTCCGCCTCCCAGATGCGACATGGCTGACCTTACTGAGCGGCCTGGCAGAGCTGGTGCCAGGACTCTGGATACCACCCCCGCCCTCCCACAGTCTGGAGCCCTCAGCGATGTGGCCCTTCTCTAAGACACGTCCCATTCTTAGGTGTGGCCCAGCGCCTCAGCGAGTGACCCTGCTTGTGTTGTGCTAAGAAGCGTTCTGTTAAGCCAGCCATGAGTCTCCTGAGGTTCTAAGATGGGAACTACGTGGTCCATTCTTTCTCCAGTCCCGACTGAACTGTCCCTTCTTCTCCACAGATTTGTATCCGGAGAGCTCCAGAAGTGTCCTTTGTAAGTACTTTCCTGTGTCCGGTGTGTTTATGATCAGGGTGCCTGCAGATCCAGTCCTGCCGTCCCAGCAGGATCACTGGTGACATCCCCTTTCCTTCGCAGAAATGTCTCCATCAGATAATAAGTAACACCCTATTGATGAAATTCTCCACGCAACATAACTGTTTATCTTAATATTGGTAGCTTGTCAGGCTGCTGATGTTGAAACCAGAGAACAGAGGCACCGCAAAGTCTCGCAGTGCAGCGACTCACAGTTTGACTTGGCAGAGCTAGACTCCTGTCTGGGGCCTGTCAGGAAGCTCCGGATGCCGCTAAGACGGTGCTGTTTCTCTGCCAGAATCTGCCGGGACCCAGGGTGGGGTGCCGTGCACTGGACAGCCTGTCCAGAGTTCTCAGTATAGAAGGCTGCCTTTTACAGAAGACGCAGCATTAAGCTTCCAAGAGAAAGCAAAAGATGGTGCAAGTGAGTATAGGAGGGAAATAGAAAGTGTTTGCAAGAATGAAAGATGAAGGGAAACAAGGAGAGCTCAGAGAAGAGAGGAGAAGAACAAGAGAAATCAAGAGGCAGGAAGAAGGCTGGGGTAATGCTCAGTGGTAGAGCCCTTGCCTAGCATGCACGGAGGGCCTGGGTGTCACCACCAGCCCTGAACACAAAACAAAACAAAAACAGAACAGACAGAAATGCAGACAGTGAGAAAATTTAATATGTCTAGTCTGAAAAGCTTTAAAAGGAAGAAAGAGAACACAACAATAATTTGATGTAAGCAAAAATGATTTCTTTTTTGCCATTTATAAGTTTTCCTGCTGAAAAAATGGTTCATATTTCTGTGGTCCCATTTTACTTGTATCAAGTATCATCTGAAAAAAAAGAGTGGCTTTGAACATATTAGCAGTTAGTTCCTTAGAATTGCTTTTTAAATGATCAAAACATAAAAGCAAAGGCAAGACTTTTTTTTACTTATTTAATTTTTTGCGGTACTGGGGATGGAACCCAGGGGCATTCTACCTCCGGACTACACCCTCAGCCCTGTTTTTTATTCTTTATTTGAAACAGGGTCTCACTAAGTTGCAGAGGCCTCACTAAGTAGCTGAGGCTGGCCGTGAATCCGGATCCTCCTGTCTCAGCCTCCCAAGTACTGGGATTACAAGCGTGCGCCACCCTGCCCAAATTAAATGTCACTTTAAATTTACTTCATTTGGGAATTTTTAAGGTTGAATTCAATAAGTATGTATTGAGTACCTAGTCTGCACTCAACAATTATTTTTTTCCAGGGCTGGACAGAACCCCGGGCCTCCAGTGTGCTAGGCAGGCTTCTACCACTGAGCTATTCTCCCAGGCCCAAACCCAACACTTAATATGTGTGTAGCACGGTAAGAGAGAAAAGAGACCTCTGCCCTGGGACTAATGAGTCGATGATGATCTTCCTTCAAAACTGCTGTCCTTTGATGCAGGCACACGAGCCCTGTGGTCACGGTCATCAGTACTGCCACTGAGTGATGTGCTGAGCTTGTCAGGGTACTACAAAGGAATGGCTGTCCTTGGTGTGTTCATGAGGGATCCTTTCTTTTTTTTTAACGTGCTTTTATTGGTGCATTGGAGTCTTAAATCACAATGAATATCTATTTGATGTTAACATACATGCACACAGCTCTTAGTGTCCCCCCAGCCTCCCCCCACCCATAGAAGTACCGAGAATGATGTTGGTATATTCTCACATGTACATATTGTTTATGATAGTAATTCCACTGATTCGCTTCTTTCTTGCCATGAAGGACCCTTTCTCCATCCTACTGAACACTGGCACCGGCTGTCTCAGCCGCCTTCTCCATCTGGGACCCAGTCTGCCCCATGGGTTGTACAGAGGGGGAGCCATGGGCTTCTGTGGCCTCCTGTCCAACAGACAACTTTTTCTCCTCCCTCTCTTTCCTCCCCCCTTCTCCTCTATCTTGCCAAATCTCTTCTCTTCTTTTTTCTCAAATCCACACCCTACAGGAAACCCCAGAGGGTGGAGAACTTGGCAGGTGGTGTGTTAACCCGTTGACTCTATAGTTCTGGTTTCATTTTCTTTACTAACCTTGGCTAGAATTGGAAAAAGAGGCACAGGGAGGGTCTGGGTGAAGTCACTGAGTTCAGATTGTTTTGTCATTGACCCAGGAGCCCTCCTCTCTCTTGCTTTTGGTTTTGCCATTTTTACTCTCACTCAAAATGAAACAAGAAGCAGCATCATGAAAGTAGAACTGCAGTTTCTATCAACTTGCCTTTTCCAGGAACTCTCTCCACAAACAGTAGATGCAGGCCTTGCCTGTTAGCCAGTGTAGAGATGGTTCACCACAGGGTATGACATGGATGCTAAAAAAAAAAGTATACTTTAAAAAAAAGTCATAATGAACCGGGTGTGGGGACACATGCCTGTAATCCTAGTACTTGGGAGGCTGAGACAGGAGGATTGCAGCTTAGAGAGCAGACAGAGACTCAGAAACTTGGTGAGACCTTGTTTCAAAATAAATGTAAAGGGGGAGAGCAGGCTGGGAGTGTAGCTTGCAGGTAGAATGCCTCTGGGTTCAATTCCCAGTATATAAAAAAAGAAGTCTTAGGGATGATTAATGTTGTCTTGAGAACGCAAAGCATCTTTCACTAATGTCTCACGTTTTCTGTTATTTCTTTTGTAACAACTTTTCTAAATTTATTTTATTTGCTTGCTTAGGAGTTGCTTTGTTTCTTTAATTTTGCTGTTCTGATTACAGCATCACTACCAAAATATGTGGAAGAACCCAAATATTTTTAAAAGGAAAGATTATCTATAATCTCACTATTACTTAATGCTTCAGTGTGCTGTGTACACCAAAGGCTTTTCCAAGCGTACAGCTGTGGCTTGTTGGAAATTATTTTGGTTTCGTTTGTATCCCACCCAGTTTTTCTCACTCAAGATATTGCAGACCTCTTTCCATGTTAATATATGTGTATCATTTCATATTTTTTAGTAGTTGGATAGTATTTCCTTTATGGGTGTACCACATTTTATTTAACTAATTTTCTTTTTCATTTTCTTTGCGGTACTGGGGATTGAACCCAGGGGCATTTTACCTCCGGGCTACACCCTCAGCCCTATTTTTTATTCTTTATTTTGAAACAGGGTCTCACTAAGTTGCGGAGGGCCTCACTAAGCAGCTGAGGCTGGCTGCGAACCCGGATCCTCTGGTCTCAGCCTCCCAAGTACTGGGATTACAAGCGTGTGCCACCATGCCCGGCTCTAATTTTCTTTTTCTTCTTTTCTTTTTGTGGTACTAGGGATTGAACTCAGGGGCATTCTAACTCTGAGCTACACCCCCAACCCTTTTAAAAATTATTTATTTATTATTTATTTATTTATTTATTTATTGGTACTGGAGATTGAACCCAGGGGCATTCTACCTCTGAGCTACACCCCAGCCCTATTTTATTTTTTTATTTTGAAACAGGGTCTCACTAAGTTGCGGAGGGTCTTGCTAAGTACCTGAGGCTGCCCGCGAACCTGCAATCCTCCTGTCTCAGCCTCCCAAGTACTGGGATCACAAGCGTGCATCACCATGCCCAGCTAACTAATTATCTATTGCAAAGAGATTTAGATTGGCATCATGAAATTTATATTTTGGGTTTTTGTTTGTTTGTTTTTTGGTACTGGGGATTGAACCCAGGGGCATTCTACTGCTGAGCTACACCCCCAGTCCTTTTTATTTATTTATTTATTTTTTTGTGGTACTGGTGATTGAACCCAGGGATATTCTATCTCTGAGCTGTACCCCCAGCCCTATTTTATTTTTATTTTGAAACAGGGTCTCACTAGATTGATAAGAGTCTCAGTATTGCTGAGTGTGGGAGGCCACACTCCTCCCACAGAAGTACTGAGCGTCTCCCCGCGCCCCGCGTTCAGCGGTTTTGCACTGGAGTTGTGTTTGAAGGCTGAGCGCTGGGGAATTTACACCCGTATAGAAGGCACGGCCTTGGTGGAGAGCTCTATCCGCCCCTGAGCTGTATGTGGCTTATGCTGCCTGATAAGGCTGCAGCTTCCCCAGCTATTCAGTCTTGTCATCCACACTTGTGGCAGCTGGATGATTTTTTGCAGGAAGAGTTCACTGAGAGTCAGGCAAACTGGTCAAATCTGTGAGCATTTGAAACAGTTCTGTTTCCTGGCCCTTGGGCTAAGCTCCCATGCTAACATGCAGAGACCCTCTCTTCCTGTCCTATAATTCTCAGGCGAGGTCAGAGCTGCTGACCCAACACCTATACGTGTCCCCACACTGCATACTGTCCCTTTTATCTCAATCAAAATATGTTTTGTGCTTTCCTCAGTCACTACCTTCCCTCTTACCTGCGACACCTCTCTTAGAACATTCTTTTTTCTCCTACCACTCTTCCTCTGCCACGAAAAGTTGTAAATTTATAAAGACGAAGATGAGCCAGGTGTGATGGTGCACACCTGTAATCCCAGTACTTGGGAGGCTGAGACGTGAGGATCACAGGTTGAGGCTAGCCTCTGCAATTTAGCCAGGTCCTCTGCAACTTAGACCCTGTTTCAAAATAAAAAATAAAATGGGGCTGGGGGTGTAGCTTGGAGGTAGGATGCCCCTGGGTTCAATCACCAGTACCGAAAAAAAAAAAAGATGATGTAACTGGAAGAAAAAATGGCACTGAATCCATGAAGTTGAAGAACAGGGGGACCCCAAGGAGGGGCCTTTCCCTGTCTGTTCCTTTCACTTGCATTTAGCAGCAGGAACTCTGGGAGAGGTGCTGGTCTCCTCTTGCTCCTGCCCATCTCCCATCTTGTGTGGTGTATGTGTGTGTGTGTGTGTGTGTGATACTGGGAATTGAACCCAGAGGCTTAAGCCAGCCCTGGAGACCTGTACCACCTGCCACAGCCTGGACTGTCCGCGTCAGCAGGGAAGAGCATGCTTTTGCCTAGATGTGGAATTGAGTGCACGGCCCTCCGAAAGGTGAATGATGGCGAGCTGGCTGGGAAGGCCTTTGGATCATTCTGCAAGGGTGTAACTTGCCTAGCACTTACTGACTCAGCCAGGAATGAGTTCCTGGAATCCTGGCAGGTTACAGCTCGGTTCTGTTCTTTTTTTTTTTTTTAATATGTTTTTATTGGTGCATTGTAGTCTCACATCACAATGAGTATCAGTTTGGTGTTAACATACATGCACACAGCTATTGGTGTCCCTCCCCCCGCCTCCCCCCCACGTGTAGCACTGAGAATGATGTTGGTATAATCTCATATGTACATATTGTTTATGATAGTAATTCCATAGATTCACTTCTTTCTTGCCCTTCCCCTTCCCTTGTATCCCTTCCCTTTCACCACTGAGGGTTCTCTGGTTCTGTTCTTTTACAGTGACCGTCTCCACGTCTGTCGCCGTGCTCTTTGTACTGTGTGGGGTGTCTTTCCTGGTCTGGTACACCACGTTAAGGTGAGTGGCATAGGAGAACCACAAGACCAGATTTTTACATTCAAGAAAAGAGTTATGCTCGGCTTGGTGGTACACGCTTATAATCCCAGTACTTAGGAGGCTGAGACTGGAGGATCTGGGTTCATGGCCAGCCTCAGTTACTTAGTGGGGCCCTCTGCAACTTAGTGAGACCCTGTTTCAAAAATAAAGAATAAAAAGTAGAGCCAGGTGGCGCACGCTTGTAATCCCAGTACTTTGGGAGGCAGAGACCGGAGGATCCGGGTTCGCGGCCAGCCTCAGTGTTCTCTCTCTCTCTCTCTCTCTCTCTCTCTCTACCTAGTGAGGCCCTCCGCAACTTCGTGAGACCCGGTTTCAAAATAAAAAAGCATAGAAAAATAGGGCCGGGGGTGTAGTGCGGAGGTAGAACGCCCCTGGGTTCAATCCCCAGTACCAAAAAAAAAAAAAAGAAAGAAAGAAAGAAAAGAGCTACATCATAATGATCCAAGGAGCCTTCTGAAAGGAGGAATCCTTTTACTGGCCAGAGACTCTCATACTCACCTCCTTTTGTATCAGCCAAAAAAGAGTGTCAGATCTGAGCAGGTGTAAGCCAGCCCTGGAGACCTTTCACTCTCTCTTCAGTTCTCAGGCCTCTGGTCTGAAATGGGGGCAGCAGGAGCCAGGGCAATGATGCAGAGAGCTGATCTACCAAAAGCCAATTCAAGCTGGGTATGGTGGCACCTGCCTGTAATACCAGAACTCCTTGGGAGGCTGAGACAGGAGGATCGCAGGTTCAAGGACAGCCTCAACAAGTAGTGAGACTCTCAGCAACCTAGCAAGACCCTGTTTCGAAACAACAAAAAAATGACAAATAAATAAATAAAAATTGGACTGGGGGGTGTAGCTTGGAGGTAGAATGTCCCTGGGTTCAATCACCAGTAACACACACACACACACACACACACACACACACACAGTTCAGAAAGAAAGAATGGGGAAGCTTACCAAGTGCTAGGTACACATAGGTCTCTATCACTCTGAAATTCATCATGATGTATGAGCACAATGCACCAATTAAAAAAAAAGAAAGAAAGAATGGGTGTGGGCGTATAGCTCCGAGCATGTGCTTAGAGCGTGAGATGCAAGAAAGAATGCCCTGAATGGCCAGTTTGATAAGTACGCGATTTGTATCAATTCTTATGATATATTCCGAATATATTCTTCTCATATGTACTTATCAAGTATGATTTCTTATAAATACACTGATTCATTAGCAATTCCATATTTCTTTTCTCTTTTCCTGTGGTACTGAGGATTGAACCCACAGGCATTCTACCTCCAAGCTACACCCCTAGCCCTATTTTTATGTATTTTTTATTCTGAAACAGGGTCTCACTAAGTTGCAGAGGGCCTCACGAGGTTGCTGGGGATTGAACCCAGGGACATTCTACCTCTGAGCTACACCCCCAGCCTTGTTTTATTTATTATTTATTTATTTATTTATTTATTAGTATTGGGGACTGAACCCAGGGGCATTCTACCTCTGAGATACACCCCAACCCTATTTTATTATTTTTTATTTTATATTTTTGCGATACTGGGGATTGAACACAGGGGCATTCTACCTCCGAGCTATACCCCCAGCCCGATTTTTTTATTCTTTATTTTGAAATAGGGTCTCACTAAGTTGCTGAGGCTGGCCGTGAACCTGCGATCCTCCTATCTCGGCCTCACAAGTCCTGGGATTACAAGCGTGTGCCACCATGCCCAATGCAAAGTAAGATTTAAATAGTATCTGCATATTTAGGCACTCTAGATTTTCCCAATCTCTGAACAAAAAGATAATTGAGGACTAAGTTTTTTATGATTCTTGTGGGTAGGGCCTATGTCTGCTAAGGTAATCTACCTGGTTCTGGACATACCTAGTGCTTAACATACATGTTCAATAAGAAATATCTGTTAGCCAGGCATGGTGGCACATGCCTGTAATCCCAGTACATGGGAGGTTGGGACAGGAGGGTCGAAGGTTTGAGGCCTTCCTCATCAATTTATTGAGACCCTGTTTCAAAATAAAAAATAAAAAGGGCCGGGGGTGTAGTTCAGAGGTAGAATGGTAGCCCCTGGGTTCAATCTCTAGTACCAAGAAAAAAAAAAGGATCTCTTGACTTGAGAATGACTAGCTCCTCTTTTCAGAACCTGTGAACCAGCTGGGCATGCTGGTGCACACTTGTAATCCCATACTTGGGAGGCTGAGACAGGAGGATCGCAGGTTCGCAGCCAGCCTCAGCAACTTAGTGAGGCCCTCCGCAACTTAGTGAGACTCTGTTTCAAAATAAAGAATAAAAATAGGGCTGGGAGTATAGGTTGGAGGTAGAATGCCCCTGGGTTCCATCCCCAGCACCACACACACACAAAAAAAACCTGTGAACCATCTACTTTGCAGGCCAACTTCCCAGGCACCTGCTGTTGAAATGGAAACTATGGAAGCGGTGCCAATGACTGGGGGGACCAGCAGCAGAGAGGAAGGCCTGGGAAACTACCCACAAGACCTCTGAAACACAGGGAAACCAGCCCTATTAAGGTCTGGAGCCAAGGAGCCAGCTCTGCTCTCGCTAGAGAGGACCTGGAAGACACAAGGAGTTGAGCACCAGGAAGTTCACCGGGATCATCAAACAACCTGGTGTGACCCTAAAGACTGTGCCCAGGAACCTTCTGTCTGAGCGAGTAGGTTCTCCTGCATGCGGATGGATGAACACCACCAGCGGCCTCCCAAAGTCCAACCAGCTGAGGCTGTCCTGGGAGGCTGGAGGGCTCCGTGAAGGCCACTGATTTCACTTGACTGTCTACTCCCTCTCCTATCCTTACTTGCAGTTTACAGAGAATAGGAATATACCTGAAGCTCTCAGTTCATTATAAGGATCCTCCTGGCTGCGGAGAGGTGTACAGGGAAGACACCAGCATTTGAGCTCCTAAAAAACTCACTCTCCAAGCCAGGTGTGGTAGCGCACATCTGTAATTCCAGTACTTGGGAGGCTGAGACAGGAGGATTGCAGGTTCAAGAACAGCCTCAGCAACCTAGCGAGACTGTTTCAAAACAAAAAAAAATTAAAAAACATGGGGGTATAGCTCAGAGGTAGAATGCCCCTGGGTTCAATCCCCAGTACCACAAAAAAAAAAACAAACAAATGAACAAATGCTCATTCTCCAGCGTTCTACATGTATTGAAAGGGAGCTGAGAAAAAAATATTGAGCCCAGTGAATCCTCTTGATTCAAGGATTCTGAAAGAAGAAAACCGAACTCAGTGATACTTTACATACATAGGCATTTATATTTATACTTCCTTGTGTGTTATAGCTACGTGTTTTGTATGGTTTGTACTTTTGAAAGTGTGCTTTGTATACACAAAATAAAATATCTATTTTCAATATAACGCAAGTGTGCTGAAAGAATCACCCAGGGAGGTCCAATAGCCAGTCACATTTCTCCCTTGGTTGGGGAGTTGTTCTGAAAGAGGAAGCTTTGTCCAGATGGTCCCTGGCATGCATGGGAAGGGCGTTCTCTGAGGATCCCACTTGGACTCTTAGGGTCACGTGAAGCAGCTATCCAACCGGGCGGACTGTTCCCCAAAGGCCGCCCAGAACCCTGCCCTGTGGGACTCCGCTCCCACGGCCTCCTTCTGGCTCAGTACCACTGCCAGTGCCCCACCCGCCTAGCATCCTCCCTTCATCCAACCTACCTTCCAAGAGCCCGCTCACACCTGATCTTCTCCAGTGAGCTTCCTGACCACTCGCATGTACCAGGCCATCTGCCTCTGAGCTTGTGACACTGTTCCATTAATGCGATGACCGCTGAATACACCTTTGTTCAGTGGTAAGAACATGACTTAGAAAACCTGAGTGTTTTGTACTCATTCTACCATTTGCTGGCCCTGTCACTTGGAGGAGTCACTTGAGTTATGGGGACTGGCACTGTGTCTTTAAACTGGAGATGAGCTGGGCGTGGTGGCACACTCCTGTAATGCCAGTACTTGGGAGGCTGAGGCAGGAGGATCACAGATTTGAGACCAACCTCAGCAACTTAGTGAGGCCCTCAGTAACTTAGCAAGACCCTCTTTTTTTTTCTTTCTTTCTTTCTTTTTTGGTACTGGGGATTGAACTCAGGGGCAGTCTACCTCTGAGCTATACCCCCAGCCCTATTTTATTTTTGTTTTGAAACAGGGTCTTGCTAGGTTGATGAGTCTTAACTACTTGCTGAGGCTGTCCTCGAACCTGCAATCCTCCTGTCTCAGCCACCCAAGTACTGTGATTACAAGTGTGCGCTACCACACCCAGCTGACCTTGTTTCAAACTAAAAAAACAAATAGGGTTGGGGGTGTAGCTCAGAAGTAGAATGCCCCTGGGTTCAACCCCTGGTACGAAAACAAAACACTGGGGTGACAGCACATGCACTGACCTTCTCACAAGACTGTGATCTCTTTTTTGAAGAGTTCTAACTCCAACTCTTTCCATGGTAGTAGCAGAAAAACTATGGTTTGGGGACTGAACTTGAGTTTCCAACCAAGCACTACTCTCTATACTGAACACAGTGGTACCGGTCCAATGTCTCATTAAGTCTGTTTCATCCTCTACAAAAGGAAGCTGGCATCCTTTGCTTGCAGGGTGGAGGGAAGCACCCAGTGAAATATTGTACACGAAGGCCTAGTGTGTCTACCTGGTATGAAGCACTTAATAAATGTTGAGCTTATTTTCAAAATGAGAGCTATATAGATAATTGGATAATCAGATACAGTGGCCACCTTCCCCCACCCTTTCCTTCTCAAACGAATTCCCACTTTTAGGATTTATTCACTTTCAGACAGCCATGTGCATCAAAGAAAGCCCACTGCACCCCAAGCTCCAGGAAAGTCCTAATGATTTTAAGCCATCACTCCCCCTTGCTAGTGATTGGTTTGGGAAGGGGCAGATGACCCACTTCTGACCATAAAGATGTGAAATCGGCTGGGGGAGCTTCTGGGAATGGTTTCATACATCGCTACTACGACACAAAGACAGCTTTACTCTCCTGAGCTGTTCATGAGAAGCCAGCCCAGAGTGATGCTGACACTGTGAAGACAGGAAGAGGGAAAAGCACCTGGATTCTTAACAGTGACACTATGTTAGTCAACCTTTGTCATTGTGACCAAAATGCCTGGCAAGAACATCTCAGAGGATGATTCAGGTTGGCTCTGGGTTTCAGAAGCTTCAGTCCATGGTCGTCGCACTCCATTGCTCTGGGCCTGAGGTGAGATGGAACATCATGGCAGAAAGACATGGCTGAGGAATGCTGCTTCATTCACGGCAGCCACGAAGCCGAGAAGGGACTAGGGGCAATATATAGTCCCTAAGGGCATGCTCCCAAGGACCCGCTCCTGACAACCAGGTTCCACCTCCTGGTTTCCACCACTTCCCACTAATGTCATCAAATTGCCAATCTATCACATGGATTAATCCGTTTATGAGGTTAGAGCCCCCAGGATCCTACCACTTCCCAAAGCCTCACCTCTGACCATGATGCATTGGGGAACAAGCCTTCAACACATGGGCCTTTTGGAGCACATTGCAGATCCCAACCCGAACAGATGCTAGGCAGCTGAGAGGAGCACTGCCTGCTGCCTGCCCGCCCCGCACTCCTGCGTGAAATCATCGCAAGTTCTGTTTGGTGCCCTTGAGAGTTTTGCTTTTGGGTTACACACAGCACAAAATACCTTGATACTGAACTTGGTGTTGGAAAGTGTGGATGTTTCAACAGACCCTAATATATGGAACTGGCTGCATAGAGGCGGCGGGAGGACAGTCAGAAGCTCCCCACTATGTGAGGCTGTCAGTGACCCATGAGGTTAAGGTAACTGCTACCGGGACGGGCGAGGTCTCAGCCCCAGACCCACAGCCAACCTCAAATCTTATCTCCAAGAACCAAAAGACCTTGGGGCAAGACTAGCTTCGGAGACTCAGGAACCAGGGCATTATAGCGTTTAACAAGATAGGAAAAGCACCCGCAGTCCCATATGGGAACAGGTCTCTCAAGGGTCACTGCTCTCTGGTGCTCGCATTGGGCTTTGGCTGCTGCTGCTCTCAAAGATGCATGTTGCGAGACTCCTCTCTCCAGCCCTCCAAGTATACTTTCCTGCTGGCGGTGGTGCCGGTGCCACCGGCGCCGCGTTCCACTTCCCGCGCAGCTTCTTCCCCTCTGCTGGACTCTTGACTCCGCTCCTGCTGCTCTACCTCTCTGCTTTCAGGAGACTAGTTTATATATCCTGGCAACTCCCCTGATTGGTCCTTAGATATGGGCCCTGATTGGTCCTTAGGTCTGGGCCCTGATTGGTCCCTAGATCTGGGCTCTGATTGGTTCTTAAACCTGGGCTCCTATTGGTCCTTAAATCTGGGTCCTGATTGGTCCATTTTCAAGCTCTCTGTAAGTCTTGACCTAGCAGTCAGGGAGTCCTGATTGGTCCATTTTCAAGCCCTCTGTAAGTCTTGACCTAGAAGTCAGGGAGTGCTGGTGGCCCGCGACTTTACTCAGGCTCGCCACTCTTTATCCTTTATCATTGATTATGTGGTTGTGAAACAACCAATCACAGTGTCACCTGTTTACCGTGGGTCCAGATCACAAAAACAGGTACTAGAGCCGGGTGTGGTGGCGCATGCTTGTAATCCTAGTACTAGAGCCGGGTGTGGTGGCGCACGCTTGTAATCCTAGTACTAGAGCCGGGCGTGGTGGCGCACGCTTGTAATCCTAGTACTTGGGAGGCTGAGACCAGAGGATCGCAGGTTCACAGCTAGCGTCAGCTACTTAGTGAGGCCCTCTGAAATTTAGCGAGACCCTGTTTCAAAATAAAGAATAAAAAATAGGGCTTGGGGTGTAGCTGGGAGGTAGAATGCCCCTGGGTTCAATCCTCAGCACTGAAAAAAAGTGTACTAGGAAAATAATTACTTAATAAAGGTCACCTGGATCTGTCTGCCTCATTTTTTGGTCTCAGGTCACCTTCTACCTCAGGCGGCCGGTTCTTATACAGTGGGACCAGGTTTTACCAAAACAGTTGTCTCCCCCCCACACACACACAGCAGCCATTTGTTTTTATACTTTGCACTAACTCTGCCAGTTATCTAAATCTCCTAACCATATGTTCAGGAACATGTGGTAATCTACTACGTTCATCTTCTTGAAGAGAGGGCACCTAGAGCCCAGGACCTGCTCCCCACAAGCTCTGGTGGCCTCCTCCCGCGGGGTCCTTGCCTCCTACATACAACACCATTTCCTAGAGGGATGGCCCCGCAATTTTGGCTTGTTTCCTCATTATATTGAATTATATCCTTTGATAAGTTGTGCAGAAAGACTGCATGGCAAAAGAAAAGAGAAATAAATAAGTGGGGGTATGAAAATACCCTTATTCTATTCTTTGGCAGGGTTTAGAGTTCTAAGTTGGAAACCATTTCCCAAAGTTTTTTGGGTTTTTTTTTTTTTTTTGGCAGTACTGGGGATT
>PVJS01018894.1:9071-34434 GCA_004027185.1 Glis glis | reverse complement strand
AGGAGAGGAGAGGAGAGGAGAGGAGGAGAGGAGAGAAGGTGACTGGAGAGGAGAGGAGAGGAGAGAAGGTGACTGGACAATCTAAGGAGGTGTGGAGGGGTGGGGATTCCTCCCGCAGTGACCTGGTCCTGCCATGAGTGGCAGCCAGCTACTGCCCCAAAGCAAGATTTTTCCAGTTCTCTATGGCATGAGAGTTGACTTTACCACTGGTGGAAATAAGAGTTGGGGAATAAAGGGAAAAATACAATGAGATCACTAAGTCTTAGCTAAAGCATGATGGAATTGAGTATTTGTAATAATGAATAGTAATATTAATTTGTTAAAAAATTAAATACATCAATTTGTGCTGGTCATGTATAAAGGTATCTTACCATTTTCCAATTCTTTTTTCTATCTCCTTGCTGACCTCTCTACCCACCTACATTTTTAAAGTCATTCATGCATTGACTCGTTCACTATTGACTCAGTAAGTATGTATGGTTTGCCTAATATATGTTATAATAGTTCACAAAATTACTTGGAGATTTCAGAGAATAATTTCCATTTATAGTAGTAAATCAGCTAACAGGAAGTCAGCTAATTTCAGAATTTATTCTTTCTTTTCCTACGAATAATTCTACTTTCCTAATAGAAGCCATTTCCTTTAAGCTGTCACTATCTCCTTTTGGGAAAAGGAGAAAAAAATTAGAAGTTTCTCTGTCACGGTATCATTGGCGTTTCATGTACATTCATCCTCAAAATAAGTGAGGGTTTATAATCTGTCCCTTAGGAATATTCAAAAATAATTTGAAAATCACCCTTGCTTATCTTTGCTCCTGACAGAAGTTTGTTTGTAATATCTTTATTTGCTCTATTCAGTGTGAATTGGGCATTAACATTATTCAGTACATACACTCTTCCCAGTCTCCCTCCATGACAACCCCTTTCAACACATAACCAACCAGCGGATGGTGATGTTACATTAAATTATTCTCAGCTTTGTCTTTAATATGGTTAACAGGCACTATTTTCTGCAAAAGGCATTTACTCCTAACTGAAAGAAGAAAAAAAAGCTAAGTCTAGTTTCCTGTGGCCCAAGTCCCTTGTGAATTCTGAGAAGGAGAAAAAGGTTAATTGTTAACAGTTCCATGCATGTGTCACTTACAACTCAGCACTGGATTCTTTCAGTCTAACACCCTTTCAGCAGTAGCATTTAGCACATTGAGACCAGACCGAGTTTTTTATTGCTTACTTCAATAAGATACAGGGTGAGTTTAAAGAAGGCGATCTTTAAGATTTATCTATGTGTTCTGGAATAAGGGTTCAATAATTCCTTTAATCCATGTTGTCATCTCCCTTGGCCTTTTACTTTACTTTAGTCTTTTAACATCACACCTTATTTTAATAGCAATTATCATGATGCAGAAACTAAGGCAACCTAACAAGATCTCTAGGAGAAGTCTGGTATAAAAAAGGAACTGATATTCTTCCTCATAACGATACCATATTTCTCAGGCAAACAAACTGTATTCTATAACTGTGATTTATCCATGGCTTATCGTTCAAATATCTTTTACAATAAATCAAAGGGGCTAATTGGATAAATTTTCCCTAAAAGGGAATTATAGTCTTACAATGTCTCTTAACATTAGTTGAAAAGGGGAACATAAACTTGCAAATGTACCATAAAAAGAATTTAAATTCAGTGAACAGGGTCAGTAGAAGTAAAAGCCATGCTTTAAGTAGAACTCATTGTTCCCAAGTTTTTTTCTGGGACTTTAAAAACTATATCACTCCATCAACCAATTAATTGATCTGTCTGTCTATTTCCATATCAATCAGTGTGTGTGTGTATGTGTGTGTGTGTGTGTACCTTAAGTACCCTTAGTTCTTAGTGAGAATTGTCATTGATTTTCAACTTCAAAAGTCACTAAAGACAGGCTCCACTTCTAGTATGTTTTGGGTTTGAGCAATAACATAAAATTTCTTAAAATTTTAGGAAATCTTCTGTACTTATGATATTTCAAGATAACTATCAAAAGAGATCTAAACATTTCATGACTTGAAAATGATATGAATCTTTACTGTCCTGGAAGTACATCAACAGAATCATTTGCCCTTTTTTTCACAAGCTTGTCCAAAAACTGGGCCTCACAGATTTCATCCTGTATCCAAAATAATGGCCATCTTTAGAATCGTGTACTTAATATAATTTTACAACTCAGTGGTTTCTTAGAAATCTATTAGTCCATTATTTCTGAAACTGCCTTCCAAAGAATATTCATGTACTTCAACATGTTGATAGGTGTTTGAGGGAAAAGTTTGCGTGTTCAAATAGAATTTGAAACATCCCTTCAGGAGGCTCATGGTGCATGTTAACATATTAAATACTGGGAAGATCTGCAATTAAAAAAACCTATTGAGGAGGGGATTTCACTTTTACTTTCTATATCTGTACTCTATTATACAAAAATATTATCTTATACAAAATATTGCATGCTACTTGTGTAATAAATGAAGAAATAGAATCAGAGAAAGAGAAGAGAGCTAGGGAGAGATTTGATCAGTCCCAGTAAGGAATGAAGCTTTAATGATTAGGAGATGTGTCTGAAAAGCTTTTTAAAAACTTATGCAATGTGAGATGTTATATACCTCTGCCTTGGTATCCTTGAGAATCACATTTCTCATCAGGGCAAGAGGGAAAAAAAAGGAAGGAAGGAGAGAAGGAGGGAAGGAATGAAAGACAGAAGGACTATGTATTCTGTCTAACCCTATGCTTCCAAAATGTAGTTGGCTCTAGAACTCTTTATTCAAAGAGTGTCTATGGCCAGGTGCAGTGGCACATACCTGTAATCCCTGGAAGGCTGAAACAGGAGGATCACAGGTTCAAGGCCAGACTCAGCAATTTAGTGAGCTCCTGTTTCAAAATATAAAGGACTGCATGTGTAGCTCAAAGGTAGAACACCTCTGAGTTCAATCCTAAGTAACACATACACACATACACACACACACACACACACACACACACACACAAACACACACACAATGTCTATGAATACTATAGGTGTGCTGGTAAATACTTAACAATCAGCTCTTGGAAAGAGAAAGGGCCTAACTTATAGCATTTGCCCAATTTTCATGGTGTAAATAACATGACATTCACTGGTTCACACAACTCTGGCTCCAGCACACCACTACTACCTTTCCCTCCTTTCTAATCCTCTATCCTGTACCCATTTAAAGATGAACAAACTAAGGCTTACATAGCTAAGAAAAGTTATGAAACTGTCTGAATTACACAATTGTTCACCTTTACCGGCATCTAGACTCTAATTTCTAAATTCAGTGATTTCATACTGTTTAACATAATTTAGCCACACAAAAAGGAAGTGTGGTACTATAGAGTCCAGTGATAAGGAAGACACTTACCTTAGGAATATGACTCACATATGGACAGATTTTAGCTGCTCAGCTCCTCTGTCTAAAGATAGCATTATTTAGATAATATGTATGCATTACCAATATCTTCTGAGTAATAAAAAATTCAGGTTCATTTGTTCATAAATACTTTCAGACTCTTAGTCAAAACAGTCAGTGTGATAATGTAAAATGTTACTTTGAAGTCACTCAAGTCTTGAAATCTCCTGGATCTTGGTCTCAAACTAGAGATAAATCTCTGAGGTTAGAGGTAGTACCTTCCTTAGAAACAAAGGGAAGTTAATTCTCATTTATTTTACTGTTTTTATTGTTCAGACTTTTCTCCCAAACCATAATTCATCTTATATTTTTCACTTGCCTAATCATATTTTCAAAAGTAAGGGTATGTTGAGATACAGAATTATGTTTTAAAAGGAAGAAAGAGAGAGAGGGATAGAAGAAGGATATATTTCTACACATTTAAACAAATAAATTTGATTTTGTTTATGGAAGGTAATGCTACTTCCTTAGGTTTAAATGAGAATATAAATTTGCTTGTCATTAGCCTTTGAGAGTTGTTATCCTTTGTGGCAGAGAAGCCCCTGTGAGCATTTCTATAAAAGGACTTGTCATATAAATCCAAGGCGCTTCCCTAGCCAATTTCCACTGATCTCTGACGAGTCCCTTAATCTCTTATAACCTTGATTTCCTTATTCATAAAAAAAGAATAGGATTACAGTCATCTATACTTTGGGGGGCAGTTGGTCTCAAATACAGAGATTTCAAGAGCTAATCATTAATTTTGTGAATTTCATCCTAATTTTTGGCCATTTTACAACATTTTGACTCACCAAAATCCTGATGAGAAAAGGAGCTGGGGTTAAAATTTGTTTTCTTTAAATTATCTGTATATGGAAACCATTCTGATGCTCCTTGTGTCTCATTTGGACTATGTGCCAAGAGTTGAAAACAGTAGATAGTTAATATCTTGTTAATATAATAATGGGTTTGGGTTGCCACTACAATTTCTTCATGAGCAACATCAATAAAAGGACAGTCTTAAAAAAACAAAGACTTCACAAAATTCAATAGGCCACAGATACAAGATGAAAAGAAAGGAGCTTAGTGAAAAGTAGAAGGAATTAGAGGGAGGATGGAGCGCCCTACTGGTCAAGACACTTCGCTGAGTGCCTCTGGCCGAACCGCTCTGCCCCTCTAGGTATGCAGTAACTATGTTCTGCTATAACCCTCCCTATAGCCATGCAATTCTGATTTTTTCAGAGATTCTAATGATATTATGCAAACTTCCAGTTCTGTAACTTGAAATTCCCCTCAATCTCCTACTTTCTCTCTGTTTGCAAAGTTACTGGTTTCTTTAACAATATATATGCATCATTCAGTAAGACAATTTCCTGATAGTTACAGGAAGATTCTGAATGGAACAGGAAACTGTAGGTACAAATGAGGCCTCTGAGGACGGGAATCCTGTGATACATATTCACCAATCTAGCCAGGTTTATTCAAGTAAGTTCATCAAGCTGCTTGTGAATGCAATTTCTTTATAAGAGAGATTCTGGCGACTATCCTAAAAATGATATTACATGAAGCAAAAATTTTAGCTAATATTTAAATAGCACTTTACTGCCTATCGAATATATTTTTCTCTGGTTTTCTCATTTAATCCTTCAATAACCCTATAAAGTATATTATACCCACTTTATGGATAAAGAAGTTAAGGTTACCAGAAATTGACTTTTTAGGTCAATGGGAGTTGATCAGGCAAGACTTTGGGATTCAAATACCAAATTCTGTATACCTTCCACTGTATCATGATAACTCTTAAAAATGAACTTGACTTTTGCTCCTACTATTTAATGAGTTATTGATGTCAGCTAGTCCCCCAATACTGGGCAACCAACAAAGATCAAATAAGTTGGTGTCTCTGCAGTTTTGCATTAGGGTTTTGACATACAAATGCAGTGGTAATAAGGCCATATAGCAGAAAGAGCTTCCTTTATAACAAGGTGCAAATCCTGGCTTTAATGCTTATGCGAGTTACCTAACATTTTAGAATCTGTTTCCTCATCTTTGTGATGGGGATAATGATAACACATTCTAATGTTGTTGTGAAGATTAAATAGGGTGAAACACAGAAAGCATTTAGAATATATAAAGCACTCAATAAATGTAAGTTTTACAAAAATATAAGCTGGGTGTGGTGGCCTGTACCTGAAGTCCCAGCTCCTTATGAAACTGAGGAGGGAGGATCATTTGAGCCCAGCCTGGGCAGCATAGCAAGACCCCATCTAGGAAGGAAGGAAGGAAGGAAGGAAGGAAGGAAGGAAGGAAGGAAGGAAGGAAGGAAGGAAGGAAAGGGAAGGAAGGAAAAGGAAGGAAAGGAGGGAAGGGAGGGAAGGGAGGAAGGGAGGGAAGGAGGGAAGGGAGGGAAGGAGAGAAAGAGAAAGAAAAGTACATATATCTGTGAGACTATATGGTCTCCTTTGTTGACTGAAGGAATCTGTCAGACTTAAACTCCCCATCCAACTGAGGTCACAAATTAAATACATATGGAAATTCCATGGTCACTACCATCTCAGACAACAAAATCCCTACTAGTAAATAGCATTAGAGCCAGGTGTGGTGGCACATGCCTGTAATCCCAGTACTTGGGAGGCTGAGACAGGAAGATCACAGGTTCGAGGACAGCCTCAGCAATATATCAAGACTCTCAGAAATTGAGTGAGACCCTGTTTCCAAAAATAAATAAATAAATAAATAAATAAAAAGGGCTGAGGTATAACCTGGAGATAAAATGCCCCTGAGTTTTATCCCCAGTACCACACATACACACACAAAATAGTATTCAAATATTGAGAAGTATGGATTATATGGAAATAAAATTTGTAGAAAATTGAGTACATGATATTTGAATATAAACATATGATCTCTAAGACTCCAGTCCAAAAATTCTATGGCTGTGGGATAATTTGGTATGGGTTACTGGTGTAATGAGTTTACCAAAGGCGATTACTCAGTTTAGTTATCTTGCCTTTTAATCTGAACATAAACCTAGACTAAAATTAAAATTTCTGTATTCGACTCAAGGCACACACAAAATGTTCACATAAAGCTCATCACTTGGGGGCTAACTGTTCACTCCTGTCTGCAGAAATCCAAAGGCCACCTCAGGCCACCAACTTAATTATATCCAGGATGCGCAGGAGAGGTGAAAAGCCGCCTAGTGCTGTTTTTCAATCATCGTCTCTGCAACTGAGCTGGACTAGTGACACTAAAACCAGCAATTAAAAGTCTCAAGTTTAGAAATACATTCCGTTTCCCAAGTCCCCAAATGGCAAAGGTTAAGTGAATTATGTGGAGATAATTCGCCCAGGTCCCACGGGAGAGTCCTGCTAACTTCAGATTGCTGGCTGTTTCAGTCTTGTTTCTGCCATCCCAACTGATATGTTTTACTAGTGGTGCTGCCAATGTTAACATCAAGAAAACAAGAAATGTTGCAGATGGGAAAAATAAAAACCTTTCAATATGTTTTCTAGGAGGAAGCCATGTGATTAGCACATTCAGTGTTTCTCGAACACCAAAGGCTTTTTCCTCTAGCTGTTTTCAAGAATAATTGTGAGTAAATTTACACTCACCTCACATTTAAAAATATTTGCAACCTTTACTGTGTTGCTTTGCTACTTAAATTGGACTGTGTCGCCAGGTACCTTACTGTGTGAGACCCTAATGGGACCCGCAACTCTCCTCCAGGCCGAATTAGAACCACCCATTACACCTCGAGTTGTGTGGTAACACCTCCACAGTGTTTCCAATTAACTTTGTAAGTTTTTAATCAGTGACAAATGCATCTTTGTAAATTCAATTTACCTTTTATTGCAGCACCATAAACCGTCTTGCAGCATTCCGGTACGTTGTGAACATTTTACTTGCTACTGACATAAGACAGCTGTTGGACCTACAACAAAGGCTAAGCTTTATGAGTTACCTGAATTAGGATGTAGGTGAAGTAATTAAACCCCAAAGAGAAAGAGGGGGGAAAGAGATAGCCCTCCACGATGCACAACTCACCAAGAGGGAGGCAGGAACTCCTGAAGCAACTCTGAAGATTAAAACCCCAGAAACTCCCTTCTGGTTTAAACTGGCAATATGTTGAAAGAGGTAGATAAGTGAAAAGGTCAGGCACATTTTATTAATAAATCCATACGGCTATTTGTTTTTCCTTTTAATCAGATTCAAATGCATCCTGTTAAAGAGCCAGGGGTGATTAGATCATAAATCTGAATGACCTTGAAGATGATGAAGGAAATGCAGCTCTGTAAAGCGATCATCATGCTGCCAGTCCCATCATTTACACATTTTTACAGGTGCAAGGAAAAGGTTTAATTTCAGATCGCTTGCAAAAATCACTCAGAATAAAATATTACTTTAGAACATCTCCAGATAATCATATGAGCCAATCATACTACTTGAAAATATATTTTAATTTTTGTTCCTATCTTTGCTCCTAAAACAAAAATAGCCAAAGATGAGGGAAAAGATCAGTATAAGTGTTTGACCTCACTCTCTAGGATTCTAGCTTATATTGTGTCTTGTTTGCATATTACTAATGACACATTATTAACTCACTGCCCCTTGTCACAAATTACTAACTAATTGTCAGTAATATGGTCATGAGACGTGTCTTTTGTTACATATTTAATCAAAAGTCTGCATTTTTATCCAGGCAGCAAATTTATGAATGACATTTATGGTTTTTTCCTAAAATACTGAGGAATTTTTTTGTCTTATTTTTAGATTTATCACTCAACCATGAGACATTTGACATTCAAGATGTAGATCTGAGTCTTGCTATTATCACATTGAAAATATTGTAAGTGTTGTAATTTGTCAAGAGTTTTTAAACTCTGACATTATTCTAACTCATTAATTCATTTATTTATTCTTCAAGCATATTAAGTGCCTAATATAAATACTGAGTAAAGGTGTGACCCCCCCTCTCCTGAAAATCAAAGATTATCTATGCAAGAAAAGTTGCAGGCCTATATTTTTATGTATTGTTTATTTCCGACCTTTATTTGGAATTTATGTGTTTTTAAAAATCAGCCATGACCTCAAACTTTTCACTGCATCTGTACATTGTTACCATTTCTAAACCATAGGCTTGGCTTTCTTTGACCTTTTCTGAAGGGCATACTCTGAATATTGTTTTGATTCTTCTGTGTGTATCATAGATGCTTTTGATAGCTTATGAATTCTTTACAATAAATATACAAACTAGTCAAAATGCAGCTTTGATTCCATTACCCTATTTTTCTCTATTCTTTATTACATGTATTAAAGAAATAAGAAAATGCTTGACAAGTTACTCTATAGCTACTTTAGAATATAGGAATTAGACATGAAAAGCACCTTTTGAAACTGCTATAACTGATCATGAGTTTCTCACCATTTCCTCTGGGTGCTCAGAAAAATATGACTGGATGAGGCGAGGAGTTTTAGCAAACAGTATTGAGTTTATGTTCTTTATCCCACAGTGTGATCTTCACCCAGTAGAAGAAATACTCTGATGACAGTCCTATGACTTTGAGGACAAGAGGACTGAGAGCCCTGCTATGGCACAGAAATGGGATAGGGAGTCCTCCGAGGGGTACTGGGCCTTCCCCACCTCTGTTCTCAGCCTAAACCCAACAAAACCAACCCACAGTCATTCCTAGAGGGCTGGAGAGAGGTGACCTCCCAGAACTCGGGCTTTCATGATCACTTCCCAAGATCTTATTTGTCACCCCAGTGTGACACCAGAACATGCCTTAAAGATGGGGCAAATCAAAGGTTAGAATCAGCAGTTTTGGAGAAGTGTCCCACTACAGTGACTGGGCAGTATAAAGTTACCACTTATCAGGAGCTTGAAATATGCAGGCATCAAATTTGTCACAAGCATCCCACATGACAGATGAGAAAGCTGGGGCTCAGGGATTACAAAATTTTGGGGCTGGGACTCAACCCTGTGTGGGCCAGACCCACACAGCTCCAGACCCCGTAACCACCACACCACCTTGCCTTTCAGGTGCCCAGATATCCTACTATTTCTACAGCCTAAATCCTCATTCTTTAGAAAACAGAATTTAAAACCTGTGACCTCTCTCTAAATAACAAAGTTTACACCCTGAGAAACCCATCCTTACATGAAAAGTTAAATAATTATTGTTATATTTCTTTTTATTTTGCACTGTGAGCCCATAATTTCCACCATTGTGAGTATACATTGGAACTGAAGATCCCCACTAAAACAGCAAAGAATGTGTGTATGTGTATGTGTGTGTGTGTGTGTGTGTGTGTGTGTGTGTGTGTACTGGGGATTGAAGCCAGGGGCATTCTACCTCCAAGCTACACCCCCAGACCTATTTTATTTTTTGTTTTGGAATAGGGTCTGGCTAGGTTGCTGAGAGTCTAAGTTGCTGAAGCTGATCTTGAATTCGTGATCCTCCTGTCTCAGCCTCCCAAGTACTGGGACTACAGGCATGCATCACCTTGCTCAGCTTGCCCTATTTTTATTGTAAAACATGCCTCTATTTTAGAAAAGTAGATTAATTTCCCTCCTACTGGATAATTTCCATTTAAACCATCTTAGAGCCAAAGCTGCTTTACAATAATTTATGCTTAGCTCTTCTAATAATGTCTCTTCTAATAATTGTCTCGTGCATAGGAATGATTTTATAGAATTGTATGTGATAGGTAAATTATTTCCATTGAAACAAATCTAAAAGAAGGTTTGTATATATTCTTTATTATTTAGTGATGTAAAACTCTAGCTTTTAAAGTAATTAAATAGGAACCATTAGGAATTATCATTTTAGATCCTGGTCAGGGGACATTTTAAAAATCAATGAACATTAGAGTCTTCACCTTCTCTGCACCCAAAAAAAAAAAAATCAAAACCAAATTCCTCCGGTATCGTCAAGCATTCTCTGCACACTCCCATCTGGTATTGTCTGCAACAGCTCAATCAATAGAGAAGAGTAATGTAATTATTGCGGCAACATTTTCTGTAATTCCTCATTGTGGTAGAAGCAGCATTTCAATAAAATTCAGAGAGAGTATTTATGGTGCTTAAGGTAAGAGGTTTCTGCCATGTGCAGAATAACAAAAATCAGCAGACATTTAACCCTTCGTTGGAAAACTTTTAGTGACAGTAAAGAAGCAGTTAAGCACTTAGATTAAACTGAATTCATCAGATGTTCTCTGTGCCAGGCAAGAGTCACAGCACGTTGAACCACAGGGCATTTGGACGGACAAAATAGCACTTGATGACCATTCATTAATAGAAGATCAGTTGCATAAAATATGGTGTGCCCAAAAAGTGGAGGATTATGATATTGTTAAAATTAAAAATGAAGAAGCTCTCCTTGATATGAAAAAATATCTCCAAGATATTTTGTTGAGCAGACAAGGCAAAATGTAGGATAATGTATATAGATACTGTGCAGAGTAGGCTATCTTTTCTATGTAAAAGGAGGAAAATCAAGAATATACATTTGTGTTTAGTTCTATGTGCAGAAAGAAACTCTGAACACTATATCTAAAACTAATTGCAACATTATTATCTGGGTGTATGTGTGGTAGATGGGGTTGCTAAGCTAGATGGCAGTCATGAATGAGCACAAGATATTTATATATAGGCTTACATAAAATTTTTGAACCATGTGAATGTATTATTTATTCAGTAAATTAAAAGTTGTTTAAGTGATGTACTTACTATCAACAGGAACTAGTTAAATAAATATGGTATATTCATACAGTGGAATACTACAGGGTCATAAAAAAGAATAAGGAAGTTCTTCTTGTACTACTGATACAGAAAGATCTCCCAGATGTGTTTTTATACTTAAAAGAAAAGCCATATGCAGAATAATGTTCTTAATATGCTACCATTTTAGTGGAAGGAGGAGGAATATCAATTATTGTGCTTGCTTGCATATAATTAATTATCTCTGAAAGGACATATAAAAATCAGTAGCAGTGTTGGTTCTCTTGAGAGGAGCAACTATGTGATGTGGCTGGGGAGTGGGAGGGAGACTTTTCATTGAATATCCTTTTATTTTTTTCTTACCCCCTTCAATGTATTATCTTTCTATAAAAGTGGAATTCAAACATCTAGTTTTTTATTAGTGCCTTGTAATTATACATCATAATGAGGTTCGGAATGAGAGAAACAGGTATGCACACAGCACTCGTGTTTCCCTCCAATCCTATCCCACTTCCTCCCCTTCCCCAGACATAACACTAAAATTGCTATTGAGAACTTCATCTATGAACATAGGATAGTTTAAACAGTTTCCTTCATCAAATCTCCCCTTTCACCTCCCCACCTAAACATTTAGTTTTTTAAACAGTATCTAATTATAATTACCGCATTTTTCCTAAAGAAATAAAAGGATAAATCAATAAATTGATCTCAGAATTAGAGAAAGAAAGACACTGAGCCCTCTTTAAGTTGAACCTCTGTGAATCAAACCCTTTAACAGGATCTAACTTATGAAACTCCTAATCCAACTACAATCCAACTGCTAATATTTCCTTTTGCTTTCTCCCACACGAGTTAGACTGTAGTCTATCGCCATTAATTCAAACTTAGCAAAATTAACTGGATCCATTTCTTTCCAGATATTTAAATAAATGGCATGCTGTCTCTCATTCACCCCAACCCCCACTCCAGAAAGGGAAGACTAAATGGATTGGGACTGTGTAATTTAAATTTTACCTGGTTCATTATCACTTTCAGATAATTTATGCATTTTAAACAGCTGCTTTTCTTCTCCTTATGTGTCAATCATGCAAATTAGCAAGACCTCAAAGAAACTAGCCTATAATAAATCAGTCTTTAAACCAAGTATTTCACGGGATTATCTTTCCCTGTGCAGATCTTAACAGCTGTAAAGCACCCACACTTCCACGCTGTAGTGGAAAGATCATGAGCTTAAACACATCTGGGCTTTAATCTTGCCTCTGCAACCTACAAGCCACATATTCTTGGACAAATCATTTAACCCCCATAAGCCTCAGTTTTCCTTATTCATAAAATGGGGATGAGAATGACTTTTCACAGGGCTGCCATATTAATTAAATAAGGTATAGTAAAGTTCTTATTAAAATTTTAGGGTAACCAGTAGTCCTGGTTTGCCAGAGATTTTGTTGAGTGCTGCAAATCCTGCATCCTGGAAAACCCCTCCGTCCCAGGCAGACCAAGACAGCTGTCACCCTATCTGGTACAAGTGAGTTACCAGTTGGGCCTAGAGGTTGGGTAAAACGTCCCTGAGTTACAGAGGACAGAGGCGACAGCCCAGTAGAGGGGAGAGGGCTAGACATCTAGGAGGAAGCCACCAAGACTACACAGAGAGGTCACTGGGTTTGATGAGAGCAGATAATAAATATTCTGAAAAGCTGTTTTACTAGAGCCACAGCAATACCACCCAGATTGCCAAGGGGGAAGAAAACAGGGGTCTTGGATAATGAGAAAGAAGAAAAAGAAGATGAAAACCTGAAGGGAAAGTAGAGAAACCCAGCCCAGGAAATGTTTCTTTGGAAAAGCAGGGAGATTTGAACTTGGGTGTAAATATATGACAAATTAGCAGCAGAGAGAGAGAGAGAGCATAGATAGGTAAAAAGGTTCACTTTGGAAAGGAGCAAGGAACTTTTCTTTTTCCAAACTTTAGGTATGGGAAGAAGAGGAAATTTTAGAAAAGATTAAAATAATTGGTGGAATTCGGGGTTGATGCTCTCAATCAACCATAACAGTCAACAACACTGTGCTTTCCTTACCAGCTAATTTAATTATCACCTCAATTTGGTGAATTATCTTCATGTTTATGTACCAAGGATGGTGGTGCTCAATGAATGGGATGGGATAATCAATGTTTTGTTCACTGAAGGTTTATCATAGGTTTCAAACAGAAATTCTGCTTTGTTCCAACTCTGATTTTGTAAAAATATATCAGTTGCTGGCATGGTAGTACACCCCTGTAATCCCAGTGTTTGGGAGGAGGATCACAGGTTTGAGGACAGCCTCTGCAACCTAGCGAGATACTCGGCAACTTAGCAAGACCCTGTTTCAAAACAAAAAACAAAAAATCATGTTGAAGGTGTAGCTCAGAGGCAGAATGCCCCTGGGTTCAATCCCCAGTGCCACTAAATAAATAAATGAATAAATAAATAAATAAATAATAAAATATAATTCACACACACACACACACACACACACACATATATGTCTACTCTCCTTTCTTGGCAATTAAAATATAAAAATGGACTTTTTAAAAAATAGGGTTCATTAATAAAATATCTTCATTAAAAACTATGAAAAAAATTATGAAGAAGAAAAATTCTCACATAGCTCACAACTTGAACACTAGTATTTGGGGACCAGTATTTCCATCTAGTTTTCTCCAGGCATTTTTTATGGTTATGGTAGTAGGCAAACAATATATATATCACAGTTGGGTGATTTTTTTCACTTAACCATAAAACACAGGAATTTTCTCATATTACTATAAACTCAGAAGAATTTGCTCACACACATTGCTTTAATATCTGCATTCCATGATGAGGCCATCCTGTAAATTATTTGGTCACACCTCTATTTGGCCAGTTGGATTGTTTCAATTTTTAACTATTATATATAATGTAGCAGTGTGCAACTTTTACATAAAGGGGGTTTTCTCATTTATTTAGAGTAATTTTCTTAACTTTAACTATTTTTTTGGTACTGTGAATTGAACCTAGGGACATTCTACCTCTGAGCTACACTCCTAGCCCTTTTTATTTTTTATCTTGAAACAGGGTCTCACTAAGTTACTGAGGCCCTTGCTAAATTGCTAAGGTTGGCCTTGGACCTGCAATCCTCCTGTCTCAGCCTCCCAAGTACTGGGATTATAAGCAAACATATGCCACTATGCCCAGCTAATCCTTTTTCTTAATAGATTGAGTATAATTCATGTACCATATAATCCCTTCATTTAAAGTGAAGAATCCAATAGCTTTTAGTATATTCACAAATATGTGTTACCATTACCACAGTTGATTTTGCAACATTTTCATTACCCCAAAATGAAACCCAGTACTCTTTAGCCACTCAACCAGCACTCCTCTTTTTTGACTCTATAAATCTTCTTGTTCTAGATATTTTCATATTAATGGAACCAGGTAATATGAAGTCTTCTGTAACTGGTTTCTTTTACTTAGCATAATGTTTCTAGGGCCTCCCCATGTTGTGACATGTATTAATACTTCATTGCTTTTTTATAGCCAAATAATATTCCATTGTATGGATGTACCACATTTTGCTTATCCATTTGTCAGTTGGTGGATGTTTGGGTGTCTCCACACTTTGGCTATTATGAATAATGCATCTATAAATATCTGTGAACAAGTGTATATGGGGACATGTTTTCACTTATTTTCAGTATATACCTAAAAATGGAATTTCTGGGTCACAGGACTAGAAATATAATTCTTGCTTCAAAGAGTTTGGACACTTTGGGGATGGGGGTGGTTCTGGGGGTCAACTCCAGGGCCTCTGCTTGTGAGGCAACTTCTCTACCACTTGGCTACATCCACAGCCCAAGTTTTGACACTTTTAACTCTAGTAATATGCATCTCCAAATTGCTTTTCAGAAGTGTTTTGGATGGATTTTAATTCTGATTGAGGATTTTGCGGTTACTAATGGCCAGCTGGTTCCCAAAGAGCAATGATATCTCAAAGTAAAAGTCTAGGACAGTGCTATGCAATTGAAATAGAATATGAATCAGATATGTAATTTAAAATTTTCTAGAAGCCACATTTTTTAAACTAACAAGAAATGGGTAAAATTCATTTTACATATTATTTTTATTGAAGTCATTATATCCAAAGTATTTTTCAATGTGTAATTACTATAAAAATGATCTATTTTACATCCTTTTTTATTCATACTTTCTGAAATCTAGTCTGTATTTTACACTTAAGCATGGCTCAATTTGAACACCACATTTCAAGCACTCAATTGCCACCTGTGACTAGTGACTACTGTATTAGAGAGTTCAGGTCTCAGAGTCTGACACATCTTCTCTGAAAGTTAGTAGGAAATAACTTTTTAAAACATATTCTCACATGTATTTCCTCTTGTTATCTTCCCCTTTTTAATAAAAAATAAAACAGGAACAAAATTTAGCCACCTGATGAGTCCTCCTAGGTAGAGAATGGTTAATTAAATACTTCCTGCTTTCACATACTACTCCATACTTCTACCCGAGGAATTACAATGTACTATGTGTAAAAACTGTCAGTATTAAAATATCCACTTTTACTCTAGTTAACTTGGACAGACCCCGGAGCTGTTTCTGTTTCTTGGATCTACATGATTGTGCTGAATGCTACACACCAATGCCAACATTCCCACAATGAATAATTTTCTTTATTGGAGCTCTAATGATGAAGTAAACAGGAAAAGAAGGAAAGGCGAGAAACAGATTTCACTGCTGGTGAAAACCATGTTTTCCAATTTATTCTTCACACAGCAAAATGTATTTGATTTGAAATCCTATATAATCTCAGGACACAATGATCCTTCTCTGTTGTATGGCAACTTCCTGCCATGCATAATTATTTTCAAGAAGCATATCAGGTCAGAGATGAAGCAGAGAGTGGGGGAAAGGGTCCATGGTGACCTTAGGCAGATTTTTTTACTAGTGCGAATCAGTTGGATAGTTATTACCACCTGGCGCTGCTAATGAGTCTAGTTGGAGAAAACAAAGCTGCCGAGCATTCCACAGCAGACTGCGCCGCAGTCCAGGACTGGGGGAAGTCTTTGGGGGTCTGTCGAGCATTGGAAAATACATCTCAAGGTGTTCTTCTGATTAAAAATCAAATTCCTTTGTTTTAAAGGAAATGTAGCTTAGAAAACATTATTAATTGTTGATTCATTTATACTTTTGTAAACTCAATTTTTACTATGTTCACAAATAGTTTTAAAGACTTAAGTATATCTCATGCATTAAAACAATTTATAATATTCTTGGGGGAATTAGACCACCTCTTTCAAGAAAGTGTTTTCACTACTAGTTAGATTGTCTCTAAGCAGACTAATAGACAATACGGCACAATCATTCAGAGCAGGAAGCCCTGGATTCAAATCTGAGCTCTATCATTTATGAGCCCTGTTACATGAAGCAAGTTATTTTTCTGTGTGTGAGACCCATCTCCTGAAAATAGGAATAATAGGGGTTATTTTAAGAGTCAAATGAGATAATGGATGTATAGGACTTAGCAGAATGACTGCCATTACTATTTTGTTGTGTTTCCTATTATTATATACATCTTATGTATTCCAAGCATTAGCAGCATAGAGAATAGTAAATAAAAAGTCCAGGGAATAGCAAATCATCAAGCATCAATTATTATGTGACCCAGCTGCTCTGATGTATAAGAGGAAAGCACAGCTACCCCACAGGTTGTAAAAACCAGGGAAAAGAAGATTGGCGGGATAGGAAGAGGAAGTAGTATGAAACATTAAACTAACCTATTTTCCAAGAAGATGCTTTCCTAATACATCCTGCATATTGTTAATTAATTAATTCAGTACTTATATACTGAGCACCAAGTATATGCAAAACACTGTGCTAAGTACTGGAGTTACAAAGCTTAGATACGTTACCTGTCTTCAATAATCTCAGAGCGCAGCAGAGTGTGGCCTATTACCGCTTGCCTTGTGGTCATGGGCTTGCTCATCAGCCTCAGTCTTGACTATGAGCATGCAGGTCAGCTACCTTATGCACAGTTGTTCCTCTGTACTTAGCACTGTGCCTGGCTACTAATAGGTACTCAGTAAATGTTTGTGGAAGTCAATTTCTTAACATGAAAGAGGACATCAATCAGTGTTGGATTTCCAAATGTAAGCTCTTAGAAGGCAAAGACATATGTTTGTAAATTTCTTGATGCCAACAGAGAGGTGTTTTTGATATTAGGTTAGTGGTTATGTCAATATTAAAAATATCTTTGTTAAAATGAGTATTGCTCTGAAATATCAAAATCTGGTTATTTCAGTCTTAATTTTCAATAGGTTTCTTTAGTTACAGGTGCATAAAATACACAAACATTGCATTGCACTGTTGTATTGAATTAAGGTAAATAAAGCAATGAGAATTTATTTTCTGTAAAGAAATAGGCTGTTTTTCTTGCTGTTTGGAAAACCTGTTTCTTGATGAGATACTATAAACAGTTTTTCATGAGTCATAAATGCTGTAACTTCATGATTTATTTTCTATTAAGATTAGTTTATTCTTATAAAAAACAAATGTTAAATTTTATATATATATATGTTTAAACTGATTACATAATATGGGTATGTTTTCCAATTCTCCTGTGGATATAATATGGTCAACAGAGAGCAATTCATAAGACTGTAGCAGTATATTTAATAAAATTATGTTTTGAGGATGATATCCTTTCTGATATCCTGTGGAGTAAATGGTGCATTGCTATATTATTACTGGACTTTGTTAGATTGTGGAAGTTTACAGCTGATGTTTTGATGGGGGGCACGGGGGGAGGCAGGCTATAGATATTCCTGCTCTATTGAAGCTGATTATAATCGGTAGTCTGGAATCAACTGCTAATATACAGCCTAATCCAAGCATGATGACTTTCCATTAATCTGTGATGGGTTTTTATTTCTTATTATGAGGTAAATATGTAAACACAAAAGAATTAGCAAAGCCATTTCGGCACGATTGAATTCTCAGGGCTCCCTCTGCTGGTAGTAAAAGATGACAAATTTACAGAGAGCTCAAGAATGAGGGTGATACCCTTATTACCACAATTTTGCCATTTATATTAGAGCTAAATTTACTGTTGGACACTTATGCAATAAAACCAAATGTTTTGGTTTATAGCTAGCCAGTTTTTCCACTAAAGAGTAAGTGATATTTTTGTGGTTGAATTAGTCTTTTCATCACGGAAAACTGAGCTATTTTGTATTTAAAATAAATATTTGCTGGAGTTATACAGAGTAATTTATAACATTATTTATACAAATGATTACCAACAGCTTATATAAACAGAAACAGAGCCCTTACTAGAGACGTAGTAAAGATTTAGTTGCTACTCAAACTACTTCATCCTCCCCTATATAATTCTTATACAGCATAAATACACAGTCCACCCACCATCTGATACAAAATTGTGTTCTGAGACATAATTCCCATCTCAATATAATATGTTGATTATATTTAAAATTGAAAAATTAGCAAAGGGGAATCCTCTGAGACTGAGTACTCATGTCTCTGTATAGTGCTCTCTTAATTTTGAAAAGTTATTTGTCACATTCATCATCATATTTTACCCTAAAAATCCTTGAACTAGAACAGAGACTGCCATCCCTAGATAGACAGGTCAGAGAGGTTAAATGAGTGGCCAAGATTTACACTGAAGTGAGTAGAAAAGAGCCTTGGGCTTATCTAACAAGGCTCAAAGTTTTTTTGTTTAATAAAAAAAAAGGGGGGGGGCAAAGGCATGGTGGAATACACCTGTAATCCCAGTACTTAGGAGGTTGAGATAGGAGGATCACAGGTTTGAGGCCAACATATAGTAACTTAGTGAAACCCTAGTTTAAAATTAAAAAAAAATAGGCTAGGGTATAGCTCAGAAGTAGAATACCCCTGGGTTCAATCCCAAGTACCACAAAAAAGAAAAGAAAAGGAAAAACTATTTAATAACAAGCCATTAAGCAAATCATTGCTTGGGATGTGGCTCAGTGGTAGTGCTTGCCCAGCATGTGTGAGGCCCTGGCTTCAATTTTCAGCACTGAGAAAGGCAAAGCAAGGGAAGGGAAGGAAGCTAGGAAGCTTAAACTATATGGGTTTTTATTAATCATGTTGTCTTGGATTAACTCTCTATATTTATTCTTCACAATACTCTATTCAGACCAGCTCTTATGAACTCACATCTTCTGAGAGCTATAGAGAGTCTCAACTAAGGATCCCAGCAATGGAGGAGAAAGAGAAAAGAAAGCCTGCAAACACTCCCTGGGGCTCTAGACAGGCTCTTGAGAGACCTCCAGCTAGTCCTCCGCTAAAATTGTGCAGATATAGGCCTTGTTCTCGCTGGAGACTTTTTTGATCCAAATGAGACCACTTTAGCATTATTCACTATATTGGTGCTTAGAAAGTGGACTGTATTCTCAAAACTCTGAAGGTTTGAGAAGGGGCAAAAGCTACATGATTATATGGAACTGTAACTTGGCTTCTAATTGGGTCAGCCTCGAGATAAGAACAAATAAATACTCGTTCTCAGGGGTCACCCAGACCTATAAGCAGAAAGTCTTTTGAAACCAAATCACGAACTTACCTTTTTTCCATGCATAAGTGAACAACCTTTTAGCAAAATTTAATGACAGAGTTGAGACCAAAAATTCTGGTCTAACTAACAATCCTCAGTGAAATAGGTTTGATGGTTTCAGTTCAGTGCATATCATGAAAGCACTCTGGCACAATTGATAGGATGTTCATGAGGAGGTAATATACAGATCCACAGATTAAATTACTTCTCACCCCAAGAGATATTTATAGGGGCGATCTATCAAGGTTACAGGGAACAGCAGTGACATAACAGTAAGAATGCTCGGCCTAGGCTTGTATGCTGGAACATAAAGACACCTGCAATTCTGTCCTTGCTATTACAATTGATAAATTTTTATTAAAAATGTTTTGATATAGAAATCAGGTCTAAAGATTTATACCTGTTTTTCAAATTCAATAAAAATTCAAATATGCATCAATTGATTTGAGTATCTCTCCTTCATCAATAGGAGAGATACTACCTATATCTTAGAATACATATGAAATTACTGTTTCCATGGTAAGAAAAAAAGTCAATTTATTTTATTATAGAATAGATGCTACTTATGTCTTGAAATAAGAAATAAGGAGCAGAAATATTAAATTATTATGTTTTTACAACCATAATATCCATACAATTGCAAAACTATATATTATTTTTCTGACTAGAAATTTTAGCAAATGTTTTGCCTCTAAAAGCCTTCCATGAAATCAACTCAATTTCAACTACATTTCAATGTTATATAATACAGATAGATGAAATTGTCATGTTCTACTCCACAAATTCTATTGCAATAACTTTTAATTGGAATGAAATCTGGTCCACCTGACCTTTAGATTTCACCAAAAAAAAATTGTATTATTGTTTTGATTTTGTCAACAGTTGAGAAAATAGGCTTAACTATGCCTTGAAAAGTATAGTAACACTTTATTTAACAATACCTCACATATCTTACTTCATTCTTCAGAATACAACAACCAAGGAATCAGAAGAACGAAAAGGCATAGAAGAAATAAAAATAAATCAGGTCAAAGCTCTTCTACTTTATCCATAAAAAAGTTCCATGGTCTCTCATCTATAGTCTATTTATTCTTATTTTTATATACATACCAACCAACTCTGTTACCCTGAAAGAAAAGTTGCTAGAGGTGGGGATACTGACATTAAGAGCATCATTTTAAGTTGAGTGTGGTGGCGCACGCCTGGAATCTCAGTACTTGGGAAGCTGAGACAGAAGGATCGCAGGTTCGAAGCCAGCCTCAACAACTTAGTGAGACTCAAATAAAAAATAAAAGGGCTAAGGTGTAGCTCAGAGGTAGAATGCCCCTGGGTTCAATCCCCAGTACCAAAAACAATCTGTCATTTTGCATATACCAGATGCAAATCAAATTACCACTCAGATCTGGAATGCATGATAAGTTGAAAGTTGAAGAGTCTGTACTCAACCATTTGGCTCAGACCAAGCTATCACAGAGCCAGAGAGAGAGCCCTGAGGCTTACACTGGGAAGTGGAGAACGTCTCTTCCTCCATGCCTGAGTGCAAACTTAGCTTCAGAGGCTCAGAAGGGGCTGAGCAGGGATAGGTAGAGGCCAGGGTTGGCATCCAACCTAACCAGTATTCACTCGTCCATGAAGGTCCACCTGGACAAGTGGCCATGGCAGGTTCTCATGCTCTGCTTGTAGAAGCCTGGGAAAGCTGTGTCCCCTGGCCCTCCTGTGCAGCTTCCCACAGGGTGGGGAAGTGAAGAGCGATTTGTCCTTTTGATGTTGAAGCAGAGTCTGACAAGAGCAGGAAACAGACGAGACATACTTCAAACCCATTATCCTCTCAAAGGGACATATCATGGTTTAAACAGAAAGTCATATCAAATGTATTCTGCCAATCTACTTGTCAATACTGAAGTCCCACTTTTCTCTCCATAAATATAACTTTAACAAAGTCATGGTTCCTGTCAGAGTTTCTGTGTTTCTTTGGTATGCACACACACATAGTCATAGTAGTCGGGATTAAACCCAAGAGTTTTGTACCTCTGAGCTACACTCAGCCCTTTTTTTATTATTATTTTGAAACAGGGTCTCACTAAGTTGCTGAGAGTCTTGCTAAATTGTTGAGGCTGCCCTCAAACCTGCCACCTCCTGTCTCAGTCTCCCAAGTACTGGGATTACAGACATGTGCCAGCACACCCAGCTCTTTGAGAACCTTTAAGTGAACATTTTGAAAATCTCTAATGATTACTTAGAGCATCTAAGAATGATCTTTGGATCACAGTCTTTTTAGGGATGATGATTCTTTGCTGAAATCCCTGAACTTCTAGTGCCTGCTGATTAGGAAACTGCATAATGATAAAAAGATATTGCCAAATTAATGATTAATTTTAAATTAACTTGCATTTAATTAATCCCAACATCTACATATATTTAGAAAGTAACAGTACTTTTTATGTGGGCTACAGGTATTCAAAATCCACCTATAGACCATTTGCAATAACACCGGAGACTCCTAGAAACTAAGATCCATTGCTTGGAAATTACTTTAGAATAGCCAAACTCATGAAAATCATAAGCGACTGAAACATCTGACCATTTTGAGTGGGAGCATGCTTTAATTTGGTTGGAATCTGAAACAGACCAAATTAAGTGTTTCCCCATTTTTAAATCAAGTACATTTTGAGTAAGAATAGGATAAAGAAACTAGAAGGAAAAAAAAAAACAAATGCTTGACTGGCATTGAGACAAAAAAAGACTTTACATTTTAACACAAGAAAGGATGTCATTAAAAACTGATCCCTGTCTGGAAAAAAGTGGGGGTTTAATTTTCCTTTTTCTCTTTTATTCTGTAAAAAAAGAAAAGGCAGAAACAAGATGATTAAGTAGTAGAATCACATGGTGGCTTAGCGCCCAGTTTTCAGAGCCAGACCAAGTGAGGTTTGAAAGCGGGTCTCAGCCCTAATTGACAGTTGGATCTTGACAAATTTTCTTAAAATTTCTGAGTCCTTTTCAAATATGAAACAGGAATAATACCTTCTTGGGAGAATGGTGATGGATGTTGAATGAATTGTAAAATGTTCGGTGCATAATAAGAGCTCAAGAGGTGGTGGCCATCGTTATTCTTAAAGAATTCTAAGTATAGTGAGACTTATGATCACAAAGCTAATATGTTTTAATACACATAGAGAAAGGACAAATTGCAGACAGACCTAAGTGGTAGATCTTCAAAATGTGAAGCAAGTACAGGTAGGCAGGTGTCCTCCCTCTGCTTAAGTCAACTCCAGAAGGTGAGAGAAAAAAGTAGGATTTTTATTATTCTTTATTCTGTGTTTGGACTCTGCTGAGGGCACAAGTACTGAACAGTCTCTATATTTCTGGTACCATGGGTGCCACTTGCCAAAGAATTAAACCAATTTCTTACTAATGTTGGCAAAAAAAAAATGCCTATGGACTTAACAGAACATCTGAGACAAATGTGGATCATGACAGAGGCAGAGCTTTTCGAACTTCTAGTGGAATTTTATGGGCTTCACTTGTGGAAGGAAGCCAGATTTCCACATCTAAGTAGCCATTATGCACATCATTGCTAGGATGAGAGATTGCTTATTGTCGACAAGGATCTTAGAAGGATTCATGTGCTGATATTGCACTTTTTCTTTAATAGAACATTAATTCCCTTTTACCTCCCCTTCAAAAGAACAGTTGGAAAAAACACGAATCACAGATATGTTGTATTTTAAGGTGGAAAATCAAATGTCTACTCATTCTGTGTAATTCTGAATGTTACACATTTCTTTTATCTTGACAATGAATAGGTATAAAGATCTATTCCATTTTTGTCGGAGGGGGAGAGATGGGGGAGCAAGAATTGCAACTTGGAATTTCCTTTTTCTTGAAACTTATTAAAATACTCAGGAGCCAAACATTTAGCTTTACTTGAAATAAGGATTGTAACACCAGGAAAGTGTCTTTGGCCCTTCAGGGACTTTCTTGAAGTCTGCAGAAAATCATGCTGATAGCACCTGAAGGATCAGGAGGGGATAGTTCAATTACAGTCGGGAAGCGCTGCAGAGAAGATCTGCACATAATTCTCACAGTGCTCATTACCTCTGGCTTTCTGCCTTAGCAACTGCCATGTACTACATCAAGCGTGTAAATGTTCTATGCACAATGCTTTTTTGTCACAGCCTTTGGGCCCCTGGGGCACAGACAGGGCTAAGAGAAAGTTAGCATGAGACATTCGGGACCCAGTTCTCTAACTTTTCAAAGTGTTGAGGTTTTAATCATGAAACTTATCAGGAATAAAAATATCTAGATGTACTACAAAACAATTACTTGGTTAAAGCATATGAGAGTCCTGCAAGGGATATAAAGACTGTGACCATCTTCCTCTGGGTTTGGTTGGTTGGTTGGTTTCCAGTATAAGGTTTGAAAATTCATCCTGAGTCACCCAAAGTTCTGCCAACAAGTCCTAATTTCACTAATCTGTTATGCCCTCCTGAAGTCATGTAAGGTCTGGCTTTCTTCTATCAAATTCTCGGGTTCCTATTTAGACTCCTGTCATTCATAAGCCCATTCATCCATTCCACAAATATTTATGGAGGTCCTACTGGGCACTATGCATGAGTATACATAGGCATGTGCTCCCTGCCCTGTGTCATTTGCAATCTATGGGAGAAGTCAATGATAAATAAATAAATACACAAGTACAAATTGTAATATATGCTATGAAGGGAATAAGTAGGGATCATTGAAGATCAGCTAGATAGGGCCCTGTGGGGTGACATTTAAGCCACAGTCTGCAAGATGAGTAGTTAGTTCCTAGAGGTTTTTGGGAAGAGGAAACATTTGAAAAGTACTCAGGGATTCCTGGGTGCTCCTGGGACCCACAGAGAGCCAGTGTGGCTGAGGCAGAGCAAGCGAAGGGCAGTGTGGCTACAAACGTGGTGGAGAGGGGCTGGGGCCAGGTTTTAAGTAGGGGAGTGAAGACCTCTCTCTAACTGCTGTGTGCTAAATGGACCGAGGGTCGGTAATGTTGCAATAGGGAAAGTAGATAAGCAGGCCTTTGCAATCAGCCCTGATGTTGGAGTAGTTTTTTTCATATTACCTTCAAGAGAAGCTATTGATACAGATGGAAGATAAACTAAGGCAAGCAAGTGCTATGCTTCTCACCAAACTCTGTGTGGAATTTCTAAACTATAGTACACCCCACTACTTCATTTCCCTGAGCCTCAGTCCCTCTGGAGAAACTTGCCAACCTTGAAGAGTTATATTGAGGATTACATGACAAAATGAATGAATGTAAACCATCTGATGCCACGACTGACACATAGTAGGCGCTCAATAAATTATATTGTTAATATCATTTTCCATAAAGGAATACCTCCTTAGGCCCCTAGAAATCTCCATTGTTTTTTTTTTTTTTTTTTGCGGTACCAGGGATTGAACGCAGGGTCGTTCTACCTCCGCGCTACACCCCCGGCCCTATTTTTTTATGCTTTATTTTTGAAACCGGGTCTCACGAAGTTGCGGAGGGCCTCACTAGGTAGGGAGAGAGAGAGAGAGAGAGAGAGAGAGAGAGAGAGAGAGAGGGAG
>PVJS01018893.1:13012-25186 GCA_004027185.1 Glis glis | reverse complement strand
GCCTGGCTCAGGGTTTGTGTGTGTGTGTGTGTGTGTGTGTGTGTGTGTAACAAAGGGGTGCAGTAGAGGCTCCAACTGCCTCTTGCCATTGCTACCACTGTCTGGAGCCTTTCCTGCTCATTCCATGGCACGTCCCTCTTACCTACGACCAATTCATTCTTGTGGGGCCTGAGCCCCTTGATGGCCTTGCCTTGGTATGGCTGTGGCATTTTCTCTTAACCTTTATTACTTATTATAGCAGCACAAGAAGGACTCGTAGGGGATCCCTGAAGTTCTGTTCATATTCCTCCTGCCCTACATGTAACAATGTGAGTTTCTCTTGATAAGATAAATTAGCATGTGCAACCCAACTCATTGTTGTCGCTACATCCAGTAGCAGGAGGAGCTAGGCATTATTATTTAGTCAGCTCTGAGGGAGGCATTCCCACCCTAGGTACACAAACCTCTCTCCCTGAAGGTCCCAGAGTCACAGAGAGTGAAAACACAGTATTTGGAAGTGGCTCATTACCTATAGTCCCGGAGCTGTCGCCCTCAACTTAACCTCTTAATGCCCAGATCCACAGATACCGGCTGTGGGAGGGAACCCACTCAGTACTGGGTGTACATGCAGAGCCCAGCTCATCCAGAAGGCAGCCCTCAGCCCCTCAAGGTGTTTTCTCCCAGCTGACATGGTGCTGAGCCCCTTCAGGCTGTCTCAGTGATGTCCACAGTGGCCACTTTCTAGGGCTGAGATTCATCAGGTGCCAAGTAGTCAGCATCCCAATAAATTTCCTGATTTTTTTTGCCCTCGGAAACCAGAGTTGCTATCTTTGCTTGTGACTAAGAGGCCTGACACGTGCCAAGAGCTGGAGGCTGAACACCTTAGCAAGGGCGACTTCAGGTAGAGTTTCAGCCTGAGTAAGGTGATACGCTCCTGAGTAAGGTGACATTGCTCATCACTGTTGAGCAATGGCCAAACCAGAGCAGGGAATGTATGTATCATGGGAATCTCTACTCCTGCCCCTTCAAGCCTTGATGGTGTCACTAATCTCTAACTCTTCCAAGCAATTGGTGTGAATTTATTTTGGGAGAGAGGGGTACTGGGGATTGAACCCAGGGTGTTCTACCTCAGAGCTACTCCCCCAGCCCTATTTTATTTTTATTTTGAAACAGGGTCTCATTAAATTGCCAAAAACCTTGTTAAGTTGCTGAGGCTGGCCTCAAACCTGCGATCCTCCTGTCTCAGCTTCCCAAGTACTGGGATTGCGGGTGTGCACCATCACGCCCGGCTTGGTGTTGATTTTGAATTAAATATTTTGGATGCCAGGTGCAGTGGTGTGTGGCTGTCATTCCAGCTACTCTGGAGGCTGAGGCAGGGGGATCACAAGTTTGAGACCAGCCTGGGCAACTTAGTGAGACCCTGACTCAGAATAAAATAAAAAGGGCTGGAGCTATAGCTCAGTGGTAGAGTGCTTGCTGACATGCACGAGGCCCTGGGTTCAGTCCCCGGGACCACAAAAATAAAATAAAATTTTGGTAGAGTTGCAAAATCCAATGGCCTCCACTGACCCATCTCACTGGAATAGCCCCTGATCCATGAGTCTCGTGAATAATTAAAACTTCCAAGAATACCCATTCCAGTTATATACTTCAGAACCTAAAAAGTAGTGACCAGGTGAGGGAAGGGTCCCAACGGAGCTATTATAAGATAAACTCCCGATATTCCTTCATGACTTATCTCCCTCTGACCAGCTGGCAGCAGAGGCGCTCTGTGTCATTGTGCGCCCCAGGAATTCATGTAGATTTGGCCCATATTCAATGTCCTGGGTACATGCGCTTCTGCTGGCAGGCTGCTGCTACCTGAGGGAATGCTCAGGTCCCGGGAGACCCGACAGGACGAACGCTCACAGGTCGTGACAGGGCTTTTCTCGGATCCCGACCTCCCTTCCTCAAGGGCCCTGAGTCTGTCCTATGACGCAGGTCTGAGACTTGGGTGACAAGCAGGGACCGTCCAACAAGATAACCCGTGTCTGGTCCTTGCTCACTAGATCTAGGGTTTTACAAAGTAAACAAACTGTCCATGAGTTCTGCTTCCGGGTATCTCTGTGTGTCAAACTGTCCCTATCCCCGGCCCTGTGCCCGCCCCGCGCCCCACACCTCATCCATGCTTCCTTTCTTCTGGCTGTAGCCTGCCTCCTCCAAGGTTGGGCTCCTGGGATCTCTCCCACCCTAAGAGAGCCGGGTCCCCGCCCCTCGCATCCGTCATGGGAGTTCCTAGTCATCCACTTTTTCCTCGTGTCGAAGGGGAGTCAAGTCTCCTGTGCCCTGGCAGAGGGCAGGAAGTCCCTGGGAAAGCAAACCCAGCATTCCAGCTTCCTACACACTGTGTGTGTGTGTGTGTGTGTGTGTGTGTGTGTGTGTGTGTGTGACTGGGGATTTTTAATTTAATTTTATTTTTATACTGGAAGTTGAACCCAGAGGTATTCTACCTCTGAGCTATACCCCTAGGCCTATTTTTTTTTAAATAGGTCTTACTGAGGTGCTGAGAAACCTTGCTAAGTTGCTGAGGCTGGCCTCGAACCTGAGATCCTCCTGTCTCAGCCTCCCAAGTACTGGGATTACAGGTGTGCACTACCACACCCAGTTTGGTTCTAGGGATTGAACCCAGGAGGGTTCTACCACTGAGCTGCACTCCCAGCCCTATTTATTTATTTATTTATTTATTTATTTATTTATTTATTTTGAAACAGGGTCTCGCTAAGTTGCTGAGGCTGGCCTGGAACCTGCAATCCTCCTGTCTTATCCTCCCAAGTACTGGGATTACAGGTGTGCCCCACTGTGCCTGACTCAGTTTCCTACACACTTCGATTCTTACTTCACCTCTTCCTCCTCTTCATCTTTCTCGCCCTCCTCCTCCCCTTCCCCCCTCTCTCCTCTCTCTTCCTTCTTCTTTTATTCTTCATGTCAAGTACTTTCTGGCTTTGTGGGGTTGTGAAGAGGTGGCCAGCCTTGAGTCAGGGCCACACGGCCACCCCTGGCAGTTAGCATCTTAGCCCGCTGCTGGAGCAGACGGATGGTGTCAGCTGAGGACGATCAGAGCCATGGATACAAAGTCATGCCCCATGCACCTTGTTGGTCACCCTCAGAGTCCACCCCCACAAATCGTCTCCAGGTGTGTGGAGCTTGGATAGTGAATTAGTGCCATCATTTTGCACGTGAGTCCTTTCCCCCAGTCCGCGTTCCCTCTGGGGGCCGCGCTGACTTGGGATCCTGGGTGTCCAGCAGCACAATGGGGGCTGTGAAGATGCATGCCCAGGGTGAGCAGCTTCCTCCAGCAAGGGCTGCATGTCGGAGGAGCCCTTGGATATGGTTGGGAATCAAGAGTCTTCAAATGCCCTCAGATATCCCTGTTGGAATTTTCTAGATGCAACTAGACTGAATAGCAACCTCCCCCAAAATATCCATTTCCTCATCCCCAGAACCTGTGACTGTGTCACCTCACATAACAAAAGGGGGTTTGCAGATGTGACTTGGTTAAGGATCTGGAGATGGGGAGAGTATCTGGGGTTATTTGGGTGGGTCCAAGGTGACCACAAGGATTCATCTAAGAGGAGACAATAGGGACAGAGGGAAGAAAAGGAGATGTAATGATGATGATGATGAGGAGGAGGAGGAAGAGGAGGAGGGGGAGGAAGAGGAGGAGAGATTGGGAGATGCTACGTTGCTGGCTTTATGTGTGGAAGAAGGGGCAATGAGCCAAGGGGTGCAGGTGGCCTTTAAAAACTGGAAAAGAGTCAGGTGTCATGGTGCACGACTGTAATCCCATCTACTCAGAAAGGCAAGGCAGGAGGATCACAAGTTAGAGGGCAGCCTGGGCAACTTAGTGAGGCCCTGTCTCAAAATAATAATAAATATAAAAGCTGGAGTTGTGCACGGTGGTGCATGCCTGTAATACCAGTACTTGGAACGAGGAGGATCACAGGTTGGAGGACAGCCTCAACAACTTAACAAGACCCTGTTTCAAAATTTAAAAATAAAATGGGTCTGGGGGTGTAGCTCAGCAGTAGAATGCCCCTGGGTTCAGCCCCCAATAACTAACACACACACACACACACACACACACACACACACACACACACTGGAAAAGGCAGGGAATGGATTTTCTCAGCATCTCCAGAAGGGACACAGCGCTTCTAACACCTTGATTTTAGGACTTCTGACTTCCAGGAGTGTAAGAGAATAAATCTGTGTTGGTTTAAGCCGCTACATCTGTGGTACTTTGTTATAGCAGCCATCGGAAACTAGTACCCTTCAGTGCCCCAATTCTCATTTAGAAGATCTAGTGAGGATGAAATTCATTCTGCAAATCAGAAACCTACTGAACCAATCTCTGAATTTGCTTTTTATTGGAGAATCTTTCAGCTGAAAACATTCAAAAGCCAGAATTTATTTTATGTCTTCAGGAAAAATTTCAAGATTTCAGCCAGGTGTTTATCCAAAGTGACCATCTGAAGCCAGGTGTGGTGGCGCATGCTTGTAATCCCAGTACTTGGGAGGCTGAGACAGGAGGATCGCGGGTTCGCGGACAGCCTTAGCAAGTAGTGAGACTCTCATCAACCTTGTGAGACCCTGTTTCAAAGTAAGAATAAAATAGGGCTGGGGGTGTAGCTTGGAGGTAGATTGCCCCTGGGTTCAATCCCCAGCACCAAAAAAAAACCCCAAAAAACAAAGTGACCATCTGGCTCCAGGTCCCAACGTTCCTGTCCCCTTTACACTGACCAACAGACAGCAGGTGCTAGAGGGGCGGGGTTCATTGCTGCCTGAGGGCTCTGTCTGCAACCAACTCTTTGGCACCAATTCCCATGTGTGAAGATCCTTCGAATTCGAGCAGAACAGCCAAGTAAAACAGGACAAAAGCAAATACAAGCCAGGTGTGGTGGTGCACGCCCATAATCCCAGTATTTGGGAGGCTGAAACAGGAGGATAGCAGGTTGCCAGCCAGTCTTAGCAACTTAGCGAGACCTTATTTCCAAATAAAAAATAAAAATAGAGCTGAAAGTGTAGCTCGGAGGTAGAATGCTCCTGGGTTCAACCCCCAGTGCCACAGGAAAAAAAAAAAAAAGAAAGAAAAAGCAAATATAGGAACAAATTAAAAAAATTTTTTTTGAGGTACCGGAGATTGAACCCAGGGGCGTTCTACCTCCGAGCTACACCCCCGGCCCTATTTTTTATACTTTATTTTGAAACCGGGTCTCATGAAGTTGCAGAGGGCCTCACTAAGTAGCTGGGGCTGGCCGCGAACCCGGATCCTCTGTCTCAGCCTCCCAAGTACTGGGATTACAAGCGTGCACCACCACACCCGGCACAAATTAAAATCTTAAATTATCATCTAACTCAAGAATAAAGGCATTTATTGAAATGATCCAAAGAGAAAGCACACACACGCGCGCATGCACACACGCACACACGCACACTGACTCTGGGAAGAGCAGCGACCCGGAAGACCCCAGGGACCCCTGCAGGAGGAGCGGTGCGTCCTGCCAGGCCTCAGCTCCACAGCCTTAGGTCTCTGAGGGGTTTCCTTCAGCTTCTCGATTTCTGGGGGGAGAGATTCCGATTGCCCATGGGAGCCTTACAGCTGACATCCATGGCTGGGGACAGTCAGCCAGGGGCTGTGTCTGGAGTTGGGGAGAGGGGGATCAGGCAGGCCCCTAGCTGGGGCCCTTCCTGGAGCTTCCTCCTCTGTCCCTTACAGGAGGGAGCGGCCCCCTGCCCAGCTGGCCCCTGAAGTCGTGGGTGGCGGTGTGGACGGGGTAACTGAGCCTTGTAAGGAGGACTTCCTTTTCACCCCGTCCCTCCTGTCAAGGCCCTCCTCTTCCCCGCCAAGGACTCCAGCCCGTCTCCCTGCCTCCCTTCTTCCCGGTTCCTCACCCGCTCCTCTCCGCCTGCCTCTGGGTCCATTTTGTGCCAGGATGTAGCCGTGGGTGCCGCTGGCTGGGTACCTGGCTGTCACTGGGCTCCATGCTGATCCTGGGGGTGCAGGGAGAAGACCCGTTGAGCTCCCACAAATGACCAGAGGCTTTCTGCACTGGACTGGAAGAGAAGAGTTCTTTTGGAGTGTCCCCGACATTAGCAAGCCTGCCCTTTATTTCCTCCCACGTGTGCCTGGTGACCACAAGGGAAACCCAGGTAGGGAGAAGGGGTGCCGTGCAGAATTCAAGGGACCAAGCTGCATCCAGGACCTAGCACGCACTGGAGCAAAGCTTAGGCTGAGAAGAAACACACCCACAGGCTAGGATTGGGGGACCAGGGGTCAACGTGGTCCAGCACTCGCAGTGGCTGCAGCAGCCGGGCCAGGGCCACTGCGGAGGTCTGAGGGTGACGCAGGAGGCTGGGCTCTTGTGTCCAGGCCCATGGAGGCCCCGTGCGAAGCAGGTGCTATTGTCCTTCAGGCTTCCTAACCGCACGTGAGTGGAACAGTTGTTGATTTCCACAGCTTGTCTTTTTTCCCTCCGGTTACCACCCTTTCTCTATCCTGTAGCAAACCCAAACTGAACTGCAAAATCTCTGCTGCGTCCCACCATCACTAGGGGGCGCTCTGGTGTCTCGGTCGGGGCGTAGTGGTTAGTGTTGGGAATCGCTGTGCGGCGGTGGACCAGCCTCCTCAAATTCTGTTCTTTGTCTTTGTTGAGTGTCACCTTCCATCAAAGAAGGAACTGGCGTGACCGTGGGCTCTGGGGCCCCTCCCCCACCATGGATGGTCCATTGTATTGGCCTCGATCACTGGATGGTGGCGATCAAGGACAGGTGCATTGGGGGACAGCCAGGAGGACAGGCCCCCATCACCCACGCGCTGCGCTGTCCCTGCCATCCTTGAGGTGGCAAAAATCTCAGTGGGATTTTTTTTTTTTTTTTGGCGGTACTGGGGATCAAACCCAGGGACATTCTACTCCGAGCTACACCCCCAGCCCTATTTTTTATTCTTTATTTTGAAACAGGGTCTCACTAAGTTGCGGAGGGCCTCACTAAGTAGCTGAGGCTGGCCACGAACCTGTGATCCTCCAGTCTCAGCCTCCCAAGTACTGGGATTAGAAGCGTGCGCCACCATGCCCGGCTCAGTGGGATTATTAACATTCATCAGCTAAGGAGAATTTTAAGGGCCTGTATCTAGGAATCCAGTTGTTCAGAGTATCTGGGAACAGTGAAATGGGTTAAAAGTCAGGTTTGGACTTGCTGTCAGAATAGGGACACTGGGATATGGAAGGAGGGGCTCGTGGATTGAGCTGGAGAAACAGGACTTGCTGAGAAGAAAGGTTGAGGCGTGAAGACTGGCAGATTGGACAGGCGGAACTCCGGCCACTCTTCTATGTGCTCTTGAGTGGGATTAGGAAAGACAGGAGTGGACCTGCTGCTAGATCTAGCAGGGGGCAGGATCCAAAGAGGGTGACGGTGTATCTAACCCCCATTAAGGGTCTACAGTACAGGAAGTGATGGCCACTTCGTAGAGGCAAGAGAGAAGAGTTTGATAAGAACCACAGGGAATAGCTAAGATCCGAGCAGATTTGAGTAGGGAGATCAGAATGGTGTATCTCAGAAGTTAACTCGTGAGTTTTGGGGGACTCAGAGGAAGATGGGGAAGCAGGAAGGGCCTGTACTTTGAGAACCATACGCAGGAGGATGCAGGGATGGAAAGAGGTCCAGAAGACGACATGCTTAAGAGATGCAGACAGAGGGGTGAGGTTCAGGCCAAAGACCCCTCTATAAAATCACCCAACCCGGGAAGTAAAGAGGGCTGGGTTTGTTTCTACAATGGGAGCCTCTGGTGGACCCACACTTCTGTTTTTGTGTTTTGTTTTGTTTCTGGTGCTGGGGATTGAACCCAAGAGCATTCTACCTCCAAGCTATACAGCCAGCCCTATTTTATTTTATTTTATTTTATTTTATTTTATTTTATTTTATTTTTGTGGTACTGGGGATTGAACCAAGGGACATTCTAGCTTCAAGCTACGCCTCCAGCCCTATTTTATTTTTGTTTGTTTGTTTGTTTGTTTGTTTGTTTGTTTTTTGTGTCAGTGGGGGGTGAACCCAGGGGCATTCTACCTCTAAGCTACACCCCCAGCCCTATTTTATTTTTATTTGGAAACAGGGTCTCACTAGGTTAGTGAGAATCTCACTACTTGCTGAGACTGTCCTCAAACCTGCAATCCTCCTGTCTCAGCCTCCCAAGTACTAGGATTACCAGCATGTGCCACCACACCCAGCTTTATTTTTATTTTGAAACAGGATCTCACTAAATTGCTGAGGGTCCAGCTAAGTTGCTGAAGCTGGCTTCAAACCTACGATCCTCTTGTGTCAGCCTCCCAAGTACTGGGATTACAGGTGTGCGCCACCGCACCTGACTCCTATTTTATTTTGAAACAGAGTCTCACTAAGTTGCTGAGAGTCTCCTCACTTGAGTTGCTCCCTGCATCCAGCCCGCTATGCCTTGAGTTCGGATTCAGCATTTCTATTGCACAAGTCTTTTCTGAATTCACTTCATGTCACCCAACCTGCCAAAGCCTCAGCTCTTATGAATATTTAAAACATCCAGTAGGGATCTGCTTCTCTCCCATGGTTACGTCTGACTCCAAGGTCATAAAGCTAAAGTCTAGCAAATAACACAAACAACTAGAAGAAAGTATTTTCCCAAAAGGAATTTGTATTTATTTTTTGGTACTAGGGATTGAACCCAGGAGCATTCTACCTCCAAGCTACACCCCCAGCCCTTTTTATTTTTTATGTTGAAGCAGGATCTTGTTATATTGCTGAGGGTCTTGCTAAGTTGCTGCACCTCAAACCTACAACCTAAGTCTCAGCCTCCCAAGTCCTGGGATTACAGGTGTGTGATCAGGTGGTCCACTGAGCCTGGACCTCAAAAACAATTTGAGGGGTGAGCCTGAGTGAATGTTGGCAGGAGGCCACAGAATAGAGGTGGCGAGCCGGGCATGGTGGCGCATGCTTGTAATCCCAGTACTTGGGAGGCTGAGACCGGAGGATCTGGGTTCACAGCCAGCCTCAGCTACTTAGTGAGGCCCTCTGCAACTTAGTGAGACCCTGTTTCAATATAAAGAATAAAAAAATAGGGCTGGGGTGTAGCTCGGAGGTAGAATGCCCCTGGGTTCAATCCCCAGTACCGCAAAAAAAAAAAAAAAAAAAAAAAGAATGGAGGTGGAGAAATTGACCTGAAAGGCAGCCCACCTCGTTTGTTCATTCATTCATTCATTCATCAAGTACTCACTGACCCCCCCCCTTCCTCTATGTGCTGAGCACTTGCTAGGCTCTGGGGACACAAGATGAGTGAGACAGGGTCCCGTCCTGCCTGAATCTCAGAGTGGAGATGGAGCATGCACATACACACACACACAAAGGACAGCGTAAGGGGACAGTGGCGTCCCCTACACTTATCCTTGTCCTTCCTCTCCCTTCCCTGCCTCACCCCCTGTTCCAGCAGCACAGAGGTGCCTGTGGCTTCCCCACACTCCCTAGGGTGCTCCTTCTCCATCTCTGTGTGCCCTCCCCTCTGCCATCTTGCACACCTGGCCCTGCCCTCACCCAGCCACCTCCTGCTTGTCACTCAGCAAGAGCCAGGTCTTCAGTGGAACTGCCCGGCCCCTCAGTGTGATTCTGATGCTCCTCCTCTGAGCTCCCATAATCCCGTGGGCCTCCCTCCACCATCCTTCACTTTCCACAGTTCACTCGCCCTGCTATTTTACTTCTTCGTGTAAAGTGTAGAAACCGTACAGCTAGCCTGGCTCAGTGGCACACACTTGTTATCCCAGTACTTGGGAGGCTGAGACAGGAGGATGGCAGGTTCAAGTCCAGCCTCAGCAGCTTAGTGAGACCCTGTCTCAAATTAAAAAATAAAATAGGGCTGGGGAAGTAGCTCGAAGGTAGAACACCCCTAGTACCAAAAAAGAAAGGGAAGATGGGAGGAAGGGAGGGAGAGAGGGAGGGAGGAAGGGAGGGAGGGAGAGAGGGAGGGAGGAAGGGAGGAAGGAAGGAAGGAAGGAAGGAAGGAAGGAAGGAAGGAAGGGGAAGGGAACTGTATAGCTACCTAGGTCCATCTACCACCCCTTCCGTCCCCAACGCTGTCATCGTCGTATGTGCATACATTCATGATAAACCCTACAAGGCGGTATTTTACCTTTTGCTTTAAAAAGTCACACCTATTTTAAGGCAATTAAGGGGAAAAGCAGTCTTTTCAATTATTTATAATTTGTGATGTTCTTCATTTATTTCTGGAGAGGTGACTCTTTTGGGATCATTTCTCGTCAGCTGAGGGATTTGCTTTGTGCACGTATTTTCGTACATTTCTGGAGGCAATGAGTTCCTTGAGCTGTCCTTTATGGAGAAATGTCAGTGCTTGGTTTTCAGTCTTTTTTGTTTTTTTTGGCGGTACCGGGGATTGAACCCAGGGGCATTCTACCTCCGGGCTACACCCCCAGCCCTATTTTTTATTCTTTATTTTGAAACAGGGTCTCACTAAGTTGCGGAGGGCCTCACTAAGTAGCTGAGGCTGGCCGCGAACCCGGATCTTCCGGTCTCCGCCTCCCAACTACTGGGATTACAAGCGTGTGCCACCACACCCGGCTTGGCTTTCAGTTTTGAAAGCTCTTTTGTCTGTCTACAGGTTGGCAGTGTTCTTTTGGGCCCTTTAATCATGTTGTTCCACTGTCTTCTGGCTTCCCAAGGTTTCCCATGACTGAATCTTTTCCATCAACCTGGCTGGTGGCTTTTGTCCCCAGCAGCCACCAGAGCCACAGACAAAAGAGTACCACAGGGATCCCCTGCACAGGTCCCCGTGGGGTGGCCTCGCTTCAGGGTTGAACTGCAGCCCAGCTCTCAGAACACAACCTCAGCGTGAAGGTTTAAGAGTTGTTGGTACTTACAGCCCCCGGGGTGCCTGGCACACCCAGAGGCCACGTGCACACATGTGCACAAGCCAGGGAGCACATGCAGAAGGGTGGGGACCTGTGGCCAACATTTTTACTGAGTCCAAGGAGTTATCCAAACAAGTCTCCTGTGGGGCATAGCGTTGTAAACTGAGTCAAGGGTACTGAGCACTGCTTCTAGTATGAGAAAGTTTAACTTATATTTAAAAACAAATGCCAAGGTGACCTCAAATTATGCACCCCCACACATGATTTCCGACCTATAGTTCTCTGTCGTTCACATCATTGTTCTTTGTGTGCAATATATTTAATTTTCTCTGGCTACTTTTAAGATTTTGTGATTATTTTTGGTTTTCAGAAGGTTACTGTGATGGGCCGGAGTGAAATTATTGTATTGATTCTGTTTGGGGTTCACAGAACTTCTTGGACAAGTAAATTTATCTCTTTCACCAAATATGGAAAGTTTTTAGCCGTGTGTATGTGTGTGTGTGTGTGTGTGTATGTGTGTGTGTGTGTGTGTGTGTGTGTGTGTATTGTGTGTGTGTTACTAGGGATTGAACCCAGAGGTGTTCTACCTCTGAGCTACACCCCCAGCCCTTTATATTTTTTATTTTGAGTTTTACTAAGTTGCTGAGGCTGGCCTTGAACCTGCAATCCTCCTGTATCAGCCTCCCAAGTACTAGGATCATAAGCCTATGTCACCACGCCAGGCCTCATTATTTCTTTAAATACTTTCCCTCCATTCTATTCTCTTTTCTCTTCTTCTGAGACTCCAGTTCTCCAATGACCCATCTCCCTTAGAACTTTTGACATTTCTCCACAGGTCCCAAGACTATTTTTGTTTTTATTATTTTTTTCTTCAGATTGGGTAATTTCTAAAAATCTATGTTTTAATTCACTTTCCCTCCCTTATCTCCATTCTGCCATTAAGTGTACCCATTCAATTTCCATATTTCAGATACTATATGTGTTTTGGTTCTAAAATTTCTTTTTCTTTTTTCTATGTTTGTGGGGGAACAGTACTGAGGATTGGACCCAGGGCATTCTGCCTCCAAGCTAAACCCCCAGCCCATTTTATGTTTTTGTTTTGAAATAGGGTCTTGCTAGGTTCCTGGGAGTCTTGTTAAGTTGCTGAGGCTGGTCTTGAACCTATGATCCTCCTGTCTGAGTTTCCCAAGTACTGGGATTACAGGAATGCACCATCACACCCGGGCTTTTTTCTATTTCTCTGCTGTGATTCTTTTTTTTTTTTTTTTTTTTTTTT
>PVJS01018893.1:0-12912 GCA_004027185.1 Glis glis | reverse complement strand
TAAATATGTGTCTTTTCTTAGGATGCCATAAAAATTTATTTCTCACAATTTGGTGTCCCGTAGGGGGTCGAATCATCACAAGAAGGTCGCGGGGGTTCCTTTCTGGGGAGACGCGTCCTGTTGCCGAGCGCAGGAAGAGAGGCAGGAGGTGAACCAGGAATAGACAAAGAACAAAGGCCACAAGCGGGTTAGTGTTGGGACTGGAGGAGAACACGGAGCCGGTGTGGCGTGCGGGAGACCACAGCAGGTCCTCAGCTGGACAGGAGGCTGGACTGTGGGGCAGGCTGGATTTGCTGTGTCCTCTGGGTCAGCCAGCCTGGGATGGGGTGGGGCTGAGGTCGAGGGTGGAGCCCGGCTGTCTTATTCCTTTGTGCATCTTGGATACTACACGGGGCACGGTTCTGGCTATAAGTCAGTAACACAGGTCCTCCTGTTGGTGACCGGAGGCGATGACGGCCAGGATCTCCTAGGTCAGTCATCCCAGGGAGCAGATGGGAGCGTGGCCTTCCTCCCACTCATCCTCAAAATAACCCTTTAAAGAAAAGATTATTGGCTGGGTGTGGTGGCACAAGCCTGTAATTCCAGTACTTGGGAGGCTGAGACAGGAGGATCACAGGTTCGTAGCCAGCCTCAGCAACTTAGTGAGGATCTCAGTAACTTAGTGAACTGAGACCCTGTTTCCAAATAAAAAATAAAATAGGGCTGGGGGTGTGGCTCAGAGGTAGAATGCCCCTGGGTTCTATCCCCAGCATCACAAAAATAAATAAAAAATTAATTAATTAATTAAAAAATAAAATCATTGTCCCCATATGGCAAATGAAGACTGGAGGCACAGGAAGCTTAGGTAACTCCTCCAACATAGCAGAGCCTGCACTGCAGCCTGGGCTCAGCTGACTGAGCCCTGAAGGGTGCAGGGTGGGGGCCTTCTGTGAGCAGTGGGTCTGCAAGGCAGGGAAAGGCCTGCTCTCCTGGCCACAGGAAGATGTGCACTGTCCCAGGCCAGCGGAGAACAAAGGAGAAGATTCCTCTCCTCTGTCAGTTCATTGAGACAAACAGGAGCCCACAGAGATGGTCTCAACAAGGCCAATGTATGTGACAGGCCCGCACCTCTCCCCTGAAGGTCACGAAGCGTGTCAGCAGCTTGTCTCGGGGCAAGGTGTCATTTCTCAGAGGATTCCGAAGATGTTTGGAAATGCCTTTGACCCCAGATCCTCCATCATTACTGGCCAATCCGACACTAAGGGGACGCATCCCCTGGCAGGGGCTGGTCTAGGGTCCAGGCTTCCCTGCAGAAGTGGTGTTGGAGGTATATATTGAAGGTTCATGGAGGGAGGGAGGAGGTTGGGGCGGAAAGTGGTACAAGAGCATTCCAGGAGCAGAGCTGTATATGCAAAGGTCTGTGGTCAGGAGGCAGTCAGAGGGAGATCTGAGGTTCAGATTGTGAACGAAGGCCAGCAGGGGTCAGAATGGAAAGTGATCCAACTACAAAGTTGGCCACCGCAGCGTCCCTGTGTCAGAACCCGCGCTGAATCCTCTGGAACAGGCTGCAGGAGCTCTGGGGCAGTGCAAGCCTGCATGTGGCCAGCGGCCCACACAGGGACAGGAGGTGGCACTGTCGGCACAGACATCTGCAGTGGGAATGTGAGTGTGCAGCCTGGGGCCCTGGAGGACGGAGCCCACAGAGCTGCTATGTTAGCGGTAACAGGAGCTGCACAAAGCCCCAGTAGGGAAGGGCAAATCGCTGGCACCCAGAAGGAGCCAGGTGGGGACCACTGAGTTGAAAACACACCAGAAACACTACCTGGGGGGGGGGCATTTCAGCCATTAGAAGAATTGAATAGGTTCTGGAATCCATCAGAGAGGGAGGGGCGGAGCCAGAGAAATACTGCTTTGTGACTGTCCTGTCCCTGAGCTGGACAGCCAGGAAGGCACAGCTTCCATACAGCTCGCCTACCCCTGTTGAAACCCGCGACTCCCACCTCCAGCAGGACTGGCTTGCTCGCCTGCAGCACGGAACGGTCCAGGGTCTGTTTGAGTTCAGTCCAGATGAGAAAGGTGGCCAGTGTTCCTCTGGCCTCAGCCCTGCACCTTGACTTCAGATTGCCCTCCATACCGGGCCACAGGTCCTCCACATTCCCCTCTGGCTCCCACCTCCTCCCGCTGTCTAGCTGAGCCTGTGGTAGTCTCTAGGGCTGCCAGCCACACTTTCCTAGTCTTCCTCCTCTCCAGATGCATGGTGGGATTATTCCTCCTGGTTTCCTCATGGCTGGGTGGGAATGTATAACCAGCTCTGGCCAATGAGTTTTGAATGGAAATAATATGTGTCATTTCTCAGCCATAATATTTAATGCTGATAAAAGACTTTTCCTTTGCCGTGACAGCCAGCAATGTTCAAGACTGTCTATTCCATGCCCCTGGGTTCAGGAGGGAAGATGGCAGGAGCACAGCTGCACCTGACACATGACAGACACGCAGTATGAGCCAGCAGTCACCTCTGCTGTAAACTGCTGAAATCTGGGGGCTGTTTGTTACTGCAGCATAAGCTAGACTCTCCTGGCTAATACAAACTCTTGGAGATTGTGGGGCTCTCCAAGCATCTCTAGAGCACTGTGAAAGGTATATATCTTTAATGTATTACATAAACTACAATTATTATCAATAATTCACTTATAGAATAGCTGCTACCTGTGAGGAACTACACTAGGTTCTTTGGTAGATATTTTCTCATTAATCCTCACCACAGCCCTATGGATTTTGGTATTTTCACCCTGTTCCGTATTATTAGTCTCATTATAGACATCTAAGGACTGAGGCTCAGGATACTAAAGACCACGACCATAACTCATACACAGTAGAATTAAGATTCAAACACAGGGGCCTCTGACTCCAAAACGCTCACTCTTTCCACCACTGGGCTGTTATTTTCATTCCAAGAAAAAAAAATCTTAAAAAGAAGTGATCATGTAACAGGAAAATCATTAACATCTGCCTTTGACTAAATTGAAAGTGAAAGATGATCCTGATGGTTGAACAAAGACACTTGCTCTCTGATGAGATTGTTTATTAAGACAGGGTCTCACTATGTTGCCCAGGCTGGTCCTGAACTCCTGGCTCAAGTGATCCTCCTGCCTCAGCCTCCTGGGGCCTTGGATGAAAGCTGCACTCACCCCCCTGCCCTGTTTGGCATGATTTTTGACAATGGAATCTTCATTCATTTTCTTCTCTGATTGGGTGCTCTACCAGAGAAGCTACAAATACCAAAGGTTTAAGAAAAATCTAAAGAGAGCCGGGTGTGGTGGTGCACGCTTGTGATCCTAGTACTTGGGAGGCTGCGATAGGAGGATCCGGGTTCGCGGCCAGCTTCAGCTACTTAGTGAGGCCCTCAGCAACTTAGTGAGACCCTGTTTCAATATAAAGAATAAAAAATAGGGCTGGGGGTATAGCTCTGAGATAGAATGCCCCTGGGTTCCATCCACAGTACCGAAAAAAAAAAAGAGAAAAATCTAAAGAGATCATTTTGTCCATCATTTTAAAATGTTATGATCAAGCTGGGAAATTGATTACATTAAGCATATTTGCACAGCAGAATGAATGAGCTGAGATTCTCTAGGTCCATGGGGATGACGCTGGGGCAAGAAGGCTCTGCAGCCCGCTTCCCCCGCTGTCCTCTTCCTTCTGACCCGGGGACTCGCCTGGAGGACTCAGCTCTACTCCCCCCACGTTGGATGCCCTCTGTTACCACCCTGATGCCTAGACACGAGCTCCAAGAGGGCAGGAACTCCTCATTCTTGTTTTTATTTTATTTTTGTTTTTTAAATTTTAAAAAATGGGGGGTGGGTGGTACTGGAGATTGAACCCAGGGATATTCTACCACTGAGCTACACCCTTAGCCCTTTTTATTTTTTATTTTGAAACAAGGCTTCACTAAGTTGCTGAGGGACTCGCTAAGTTGCCAAGGCTGGCCACGAACCTGCAATCCTCCTGTCTCAGTCTCCCACGTACTGAGGTTACAGGTGTGCAACCACATCTGGCTTACCTTTCCTCTTTGTAAGTTGATTATCTCAGGTATTTCATTACAATGATGGAAAGCTGACAGAGTTGCTATCTATACAAACACACACACACACACACACACACATTTAATACACAGCTGGTCAATTTTCTAGTTTTGGCTTATCAGCTGCTAATCGTATTTGATTGTACCAAAGCCTGATTCTTTTGCCTCCTCTTCACTATCACAGCCAGGATATTGGCATAGACATAGTCAAGGTATAGAATATTTCTGTCTCTATCTGGATCTCTCTGTGATACGTGTGTGTGTGTGTGTGTGTGTGTGTGTGTGTGTGTGTTACTGGGGATTCAACCCAGGGGCATTCTACCTCTGAGCTACACCCCCAGCCCTATTTTATTTTTATTTGGAAATAAGGTCTCGCTGGGTTAATGGAGAGTCTCACTATTTGCTGAGGCTGTCCTCGAATCTGAGATTCTCCTGTCTTGGCCTCCCAAGTACTGAGATTACAGGCATGTGCCACTAGGTCCTGCTTCTGTTGTACTTTTGTTGTAACCCTCACGTCCTTCCCACCCCATCCCTCCTGAACCCCTGGCAACTGCTCATCTTTTCTTCATTTCTATCATTCTATCCTTTTTTTTTTTTTTTTTTTTTTGCGGTACCGGGGATTGAACCCAGGGGCGTTCTACCTCCGCGCTACGCCCCCGGCCCTATTTTTTATACTTTATTTTGAAACCGGGTCTCACAAAGTTGCGGAGGGCCTCACTAAGGAGAGAGAGAGAGAGAGAGAGAGAGAGTGCTGAGGCTGGCCGCGAACCCCGATCCTCCGGTCTCTGCCTCCCAAAGTACTGGGATTACAAGCGTGCGCCACCACGCCCAGCCATCCTATCCTTTCAAGAAGGCTACATGGATGAAGTCCTATGCTAGTAACTTTGGGGGATTGCCCTTTTACAGTCAGTGTGATCTCTGGAGGTGCTGGGCGATTGCACACATCCGTAATGTCGCATGTGCCCACGGTTTTCTTACTCGCACCCTGCGCAGAGCCTCCCTTGTATTTTACTTCACAGGGCCTGTACACAGACACTTGCGTGCAAAGTAAGTCCTGAAGAACGGCGTTAGCTGTGCTGAGAACTGTGGGCTCTGGAGCTTGGAACTCTAGAACTTACCATCTAAAGTAACGTGCGAAGTTGAGCACGTTACTTTACCTACATCTACCTGGGTTTTCTCATCTGTTAAGTGGGGATGGTGGTAGTGCCCATCTTACATGGTTGTCATGGAAGTTAAGCGAGTCAGTACATGACATGTGTTTAGTCCACAGCCTGGTTTACAGTGAGAACACAACTAATAATTATATAATATATAATACTCAATAATATATATTCACTGAACTGAATTTAAAAACCTGGAATGAGAAACGTCGATGTTTTGCAAGATGTTCAAGTCAGGGAATGGTGGCACATTGTAAAAGGAATGATTCTAGCTGGGTGTGGTGGTGCACGCCTGGAATCCAGTCCTTGGGAGGCTGAGATGGGATCGAAGGTTCGCGGCCAGCCTCAGCTACTTAATGAGGCGCTCTGCAACTTAGTGAGACCCTGTTTCAAAATACAAAATAAAATAGGATGTAGCTCAGAGGTAGAACACTCCTGCATTCTATCCTCAGTACCACCAAAAAAAAAAAAAGGAATGCTTCTTTTTTCCTAGAGCCTTCACACTTCTCTCTAAATAATAAGCTCCCCCAGACTCTTCAGAATAGAAATGTTTGGAAACAACCCAACTGAACCCATGGGTGATGCCGCGCCATTCAAAGGCAGTCGCAGCCTTGCTGGGACAATGGTGATTTGATTCACTGAAACAGTATTTAATGGGCTCGTGCTGTATGTATGCCAGGCACTGGTATAGGTGCCAGGGATGTCGTAGAGAAGGACACAGACACCCCCTGCCCTCGTGATTGGTAATGATGTAAAGAGGAAGCCCTACTCTACCTGCCTCTGACTGCAAGGTGGTGGACATGACCTGCATAAGAAGAGCAGGGTCTGCTGCCGGCAGCAGAAGCCGGGCAGTGGGTGGCCCCGGAGGACGTGGACATGCCCTTTGCTTTAGATGTAAAGGGACAGCTGGCTGTCATCTTCCTGGCATGACCAGGTGTGGGCCTACTTGCAGGCGGGGGATGCACTCAGTGGACCATCTGGTCTTCCCCTGCCCCTGCCCCACACACTCCTCCAGGCCCTCCGGTGTGTCAACGTGACACGCTGCCCTGCAGTCACAAGGGGTATCTGGGGCCCGGGCTCCCAGTGGCTCTTATTGGCAGCAGTGAGTTGCATGAAGAGCTAGATTTGCTCTCATCATCCCCACGGGTTCTGCCTGTGCCTGAGCCCCGTGTCTGGCGGGGGAGCCGCAGTCCGGCTGCAAAGCCACCACTTCCTCGCTTCCTCCTAAAGATGCTAACTGGCCCATGACCTTGGCCTCGTTAGCTCGGCACTCTCCACCTGAGCTGCCTGGATCGGGGCCAGCCAGGGAAATTAGCTCAGGCCCACAGGCCCCTGGGAGAGGTGTCAGGCAAAAATAGACCAGAGAGAGCCAGAGAATCCTTGCTCGGGAGGTCCGTGGAGGTCATCGGCTCCGCAGCATCCTGGCTCTCCAGATGGAAGCTGGGGCCAGGGAGGGGAAGGGGCCTGACCAAGGTCACGTCACAATTAGTGCAGAGCCAGGGTGCCCCAACTCCCAAAGCCAACATCCTCCCTCACCTGGGTCTCCCATTAGCAGCCATGGGGGGGTGGCGGAAGCAACCAACGGCCAATAGGAATCACAGATAGTGGAGCCACTGACCATTTGCTGTTTTCATTTGTTTGTTTGTTTCGGCACTGGGGAATGAACCCAGGGGCATTCTACCTCCGAGCTACACCCCCAGCCCTATTTTTTATTCTTTACTTTGAAACAGGGTCTCACTAAGTTGCAGAGGGCCTCACTAAGTTGCTGAGGCTGGCCGCGAACCTGCCATCCTCCTGTCTCAGCCTCCCAGGTACTAGGATTACAAACATGTGCCACCACGCCCGGCTTGTTGTTTTCATTTTTAAAAAAGTATTTAAAGAAATGAAAAATGGCCTGAAACATGGAAAATTGCTGTGGATTTTTAATCAGATAAAAATAATTCATTGAGAGACGGTGTCACACAGTAGCTAAAAGGCGACTTCCACTGCCCGCGTTTAAATCCCAGGTCAACTTCTTGCATGTGTCTTCAAGCAGGTTACTTAACCTCTCTGTGCCTGGCTTCCCTCACCTGCAGGATGGGGCGTAAGGGTGGAGCCAGCAGGAAGTGGAGTTCATCTACAGCAAGCCCTGTGGCCTAGGCTACGGCAGCATAGCAGAGTCAGTGTGGGCAGGGAAGAGCAATTCCACAGAGGAATAAAAAGCGAAGCAAAGCTCCCCTGCTCTGTGCGTGTGTATGCCCCCTAAGCAATATCTTTTTGTGTTTTTTTTTCTAGTGCTAGGGATTGAACCCATAGGGCCCAGATGACCACAGCCAGGATAGGGCCTTGTTGAACTCAGGATAGGATCTATGCCTGGTTAGGCTGGGTCAGGAGCTGGCAGAAAAGGGAGAAGGTCTCTGCTCAGACCTGGTCGTTGTCCAGCTGGACTCCTGGTCGCGTTTGGGAAGCAGCTCAATTCACCAGCCACCTTGAGTGTCTACAGGACCACTGTGGATCATGTGATTACCAGACCATCCCCCCTTCTTGCCTGGGTCCCCCATTCTGCACTGAGGTCCTCTTCCCTCCCTGCACCCTCACCTGAGGACTCCCTCCAGCTACTCAAGCCCACTGGTTTTGCGTGTGGTGGGACATCAGCCTTGGCATCACGGCCACTTTTTATGAGTTACTCCTTCCCCCCATGGCCTGTCACTAGAATCCTGGTCATAGCCCTTGTTTGTTTTGTTTTGTTTTGTTTTTGTAGTACTGGTGATTGAACCCGGGGCATTCTACCTCTGAGCTACATCCCCAGCCCTATTTTTTATTCTTTATTTGGAAACAGGGTCTCACTAAGTTGCAGAGGGCCTCACTAAGTAGCTGAGGCTGGCCGGGAACCTGCAATCCTCCTGTCTCAGCCTCCCAAATACTGGGATTACAAACATGCCACCATACCTGGCTACAGCCCTGTTTTTTTTCTCTAGCATGAGCTTATCCTCCACTGCCTGCATACTCCAAGAAAACATGAAAATAGATCCCTACCTCACACCCTAACTACCGGGGTCAGGGAGGGCGATAGTACAGGCCATGGTACAGAGACAGATCGAGGGTCCAGGCAGGGGAGTTTATTAAGTGAGGCAGGGATGGGGATGGGGTACGTGATGCAGGGATGGAGATGAGGAAGAGAATGGGATAAGCGGCACAGGGATGGGATCTGAAGAGGACTGCAGTCCACCTCTGTTGGGCTAGTGTAGTCTTTATAGGAAAATACTGGGACAGGGTCAACTAACAGTTATATAGGGATGGGGGTGGTGGTGGTGAGGGGAAACGAGTGTTGTTATGGAAATATTTGAAGGCTAGGGATCAGAAAGCATTCTGCGGTATGTGAACGGGTGGTCCATCAAGGCTGCGAACGGTCTATGGGCAGAATGTTCCCATCAGGGTTGTCATGCGTCCCAGATGAGTCACGCATGAGAGGATGGGAGAAGGGGTCTGCATCACACTTCCTTACAATAACAAAACCAATTCCAGATGTAATAGTGAAAGACAAGACTTTTAGAAGAAAAAATACAAGATAAAATCTCTATGACCTTGAGGCAGGGAAAAATTTGTAAGAAAAAAAATATTGATAAATCTCACTACATTAAAATTTGTCAGCCAGGAGTAATGGTGCATGCCTGTAATTCCAGTACTTGGGAGGCTGAGACAGGAGGATCGCAGGTTCAAGGCCAGCCTCAGCAACTTAGAGAGACCCTGTTTTCAAATAAAAAATAAAATAGGGCTGGGAGTGTAGCTCAGAGGTTCAATCCAACAACAAAAAAATCCCCATACACACACACACACACACACACACCATCATCATTATCATCAAAAGATACTATAAAGGAGATGGAAACAAACCATAAACTGGTCAAAAATATTTTCAACATATGAATGACATAGATTAGCATCTAGAATATATAAGGGATTTCTTAAATCATTAAGAAAAAGACAGAGCCAGGTGTGGTGGCATACACCTGTAATCCCAGTACTTGGAAGGCTAAGACAAGAGGATTATAGGTTCGAGACCAGCCTCAGCAACTTAGTGAGATCCTGTTTCAAAATAAAAAATAAAATGGGGCTGGGAGTGTAGCTCAGAGGTAGAATGCCCCTGGATTCAATCCCCAGCACCATACAAGGAAGGAAGGAAGGAAGGAAGGAAGGAAGGAAGGAAGGAAGGACAACCTTATAGAAAGATGGATAAAAGGCACGAACAGGCATTCAGAGACAATGGCCAAAAATATCATTAAAAAGTAGCAAACAGCCGTGCGTGGTGGCACACACTTGTAATCCCAGTACTTGGGAGGCTGAAACAGGAGGATCTGGGTTCGCGGCTACTTAGTGAGGCCTTCGCAACTTAGTGAGACCCTGTTTCAAAATAAAGAATTAAAAAATAGGGCCAGGGGATGTAGCTCGGAGGTAGAACGCCCCTGGGTTCCATCCCCGGTACCGCAAAAAAAAAGAAAAAGAAAAAATAGGGCTGGGGGTGTAGCTCGGAGGTAGCCCCTGGGTTCAATCCCCAGTACTGCAAAAAAAAAAAAGTAGCAAACACGCATTAAAACCACTATAAGACCCTGCAGTGCCTGTCCTCCTCATCCCCAGCTGCCCTCCGCCCCCAGCTGCTGTTAGAAACCTAGAGATGGAATTACTGCCCCCACCCCCAAAACCTTCAGCGCTTTTCAGGGCATGGACGTTGTCCTGCACCCTCCAAGCATGCTGAGAGGAGCCACAACCGGCTCTGCACCGCTGCCGGGCCTCTCTGGCTTTTATTCAATGCCTTCTCTTTGCCGCCTGGACTTGTTTCCGGGCTTCGTAACTCAGCTTTTGTTTTCTTCCAAAAATTTTTATTTTGAGCAATCGTCAATCTTGCTGAAAATTTGAGAGATACAATAAAGCCAAGTATACCCTTGACCTAGAATCATTGTTGGCCAACAGTTGTCCACATTTGCTCCATCACTTTTTATTATTAATTTTATCATTATCACTCATATTTTTATTGGACCATGCAAAAATATACAGGTATTTTTGACCCTTCACCCCTAAATACTTTCAGGAGTGTCTCTCTCCTAGGAAGGTGATCATTCTCTTGGACAACTATAGTTCTAAGGTATTTAGTAGCAATAGCATACAGTGTATTAGTATATACTTATACAATATTTCAGTGTATCCTATTAGTATCTAGTGTGTTTATTAGTATGTAGCATTTATAATATTTGATAACTATGTATCAAACTCAGGATATTTTATGCTATATATTATTATTGTGAGGTTGCTTGACTTAGCACATTAAAATACAGAACATCCAGTTAACTGTGAATTTCAGACAAACGACAAAGAATTTTTAGCATGAATATGGCCCAAAAATTGCATAGCAATGACTGGGCTTCCTGAATTTTATCTGGCAGTTCTATATTATTATTTAATGCATAGTCCATATTTGCGGTTTGCTAATTGTCCCAATAAGGTCATTTAGAGCAACCCTTTTTCCTGTCTGGGATCACTCATCGTGTTTAGTTTCTGTGCTGCTCCCAAGCCCGCTGTTGACACCGGCATTGGCCACTTTTCTTGTGCTTTTACACCGGGCCCGTTTCTAGCATCATGGAGACGCGGCTGTAGCTGAGATCACCCCGCCTGGGCAGGACATCGAGGAGCCCCTGTGTAAGGAGGGGATGAGGAGAGGAGGGGTTTGGGGGAAGAGTGTCCCTGGCAGGACTTCCTCTCCTGGAGTGTGGGGAAGGTCCCCTCCCCTCAACAGAAACCTGGCTGTCACACTTACCCGTTTCCTCTAAATTGGGTTACCAACTTGAGCTCTTTGTTTCTTAAGCATTTTCTTAGAAACATAGTAGACAAAGATGTGTACATAATATATAAAAATAGTTTAAAGAATAATTCACTGTTACTCCAATGCACACAGCCCTAGTTTACGGAAGAAAATATCTCAGCCCTGCATGGTGGTGAACGCCTGGAATCCCAGTACTTGGGAGGTTGAGACTGGAGGATCGCAGGTTTGAAGCCACCCTCAGCAACTTAGCAAGACCATTGGCAACTTAGTGAGAACACTTTCCGTGGTGACTGCCACCCACCTTCCACCTCTAGGAGCCCTCCAAGCAGAGTGCCCGCCTCCCTCCCCCAGGTCCATCCTCAACTCACAGCAGATGCAAAAAGTCGTCAGCAAACTGCCTCCTCAGGCTGAGCACCGGAGGGAGCCTGACTGTGAGTGGAGAGAACATGACATCTAATTAAAAGACATGGATCCGTAAACTAGACTCGTATCCAGCAAGGGAAGAGAATGGTTACAGCAAGCAGACGTCGACATAGATGAACCTGAAAATCAGAGTATCTAGCTGAAGCATAAAAGCATGAAAGAATGCATTCAGCATGGTCCTGGTACATAAAGGTCAAAATAGGTTACTCTGAGTCCGGCGTGGTGGCGCACGCTTGTAACCCCAGTACTTGGGAGGCGGAGACAGGAGGATCTGGGTTCGGGGCCAGCCTCAGCTACTTAGTGAGGCACTCTGCAACTTCATGAGACCCGGTTTCAAAATAAAGGATAAAAAATAGGGCTGGGGGTGTAGCTCGAAGGTAGAATGCCCCTGGGTTCAATCCCCGGTACCGCAAAAAATAAATAAATAAATAAATAAAATAGGTTACGCTGAAAACACAGTGTGTATGGAGACGCGCACAGATGGCAACACACCAAAGGAAGACAAGAATAATTAACATAAGACCTAGAGTCATCGTTCCTCTGGAGGGAAAAGAGGGCGCCAATTGTGGAGGGAAAAGAGGGTGCCAATTGTAGAGGGAACCACAAGTACTTAAAGATACAGGAATGCGTTCCTTCTTACTTAAAAAAATTTTCTATTTTATTTATTATTTATTTATTTATTTATTTGTTTGTTTTTGGTACTAGGGATCGAGCCCAGGGGCATTCTATCTCTGAGCCACACCCCAGCTCTTTTTATTTATTTATTTAGTACTGGGGACTGAACCCAGAGGCATTCTACCTTTTAGCTACACCCCCAGCCCTATTTTATTTTATTTTTTTATTTTGAAGCAGGGTCTCGCTAAGTTGATGAGTCTCACTACTTTCTGGGGCTGTCCTTGAACCTATGATCCTCCTGTCTCAGCCTCCCAAGTACTGGGGATTGCAAGCGTGTGCCACTGCACCCGGCTTATTTTTATTTTTTAATATTGAAGCAGGATCTCACTAAGTTGCCAATGGTCTTGCTAAGTTGCTGAGGGTGGCTTCAAACCTGCGATCCTCCAGTCTCAACCTCCCAAGTACTGGGATTCCAGGCGTTCACCACCATGCAGGGCTGAGATATTTTCTTCCGTACACTAGGGCTGTGTGCATTGGAGTAACAGTGAATTATTCTTTAAACTATTTTTATATATTATGTACACATCTTTGTCTACTATGTTTCTAAGAAAATGCTTAAGAAACAAAGAGCTCAAGTTGGTAACCCAATTTAGAGGAAACGGGTAAGTGTGACAGCCAGGTTTCTGTTGAGGGGAGGGGACCGTCCCCCACACTCCAGGAGAGGAAGTCCTGCCAGGGACACTCTTCCACCCCACTCACTGGTCTTTCAGATCTGCCTGCTGTCCCACAGGAATCCTTCTAGTCACCTGTTCCCCTTAATGGGTGAGGATCCTTTGTCTCCCTCTGAACTAGACACACACACA